>CM023457.1:13367173-13581596 GCA_013339765.2 Haemaphysalis longicornis
GAGAATGTGATTTCATTCAATGAAATTTGTTAGAACTAAAGCACAATGTGTTCGAGAATTTGCTGCAGGTAGAGGTAATCGAAATAGGACGATAAATAGCGGTGATCGATTTATCGCCTGATTTGCGTATTGCAGTTTTTTTAGCTATTTTCCAGTCAGATGGAAGGCTAGAATAGTTGATTGATTTGGAATTTATGAGACACAACTATCTACTAACTGGTTCGCTGTATCATTTTTAGGAAAACCATTTGGAATCCATCTGGGCCGCAGCTTTTCCTTTCGTTCATGCTCAGAAGGAGTGAAAGTACTCCCGCTTCTGCTATGACAGCCGCGTTTGGTAGCGTTACATCATCATTGTACCAGAAAATGCAGGGCCTGATGACACCGTTATCGGTAGTGAACACTGAGTGAAAATAAGCATTGAATTCGGCTGGCATAACTTTGTCCTCTAGACCATCTGATGAAACTACTGAAGTGCTCATTGAATTATTATATTGCCAATATTTATGCGGTGATTGTATCATGAACGTCTGTAGCGTACGTTTGCAGAAATATTGCTTAGAGGAACGAAATTTACGCCTGAGGGATTGAGTCAGAGCGTTTATTTGGGCACGGTAGCCTGGAGCAGTCAGGGTGTTTATTGGAATGTCTAAGCCGTTTGTTTACGTCTAATATGGATTATTTCAAGCGTAATCCAAGGGTTGCATTTTTTTTGTTGTTGTTGTTGTTCGCGCACTAGGAACAAAGTTTTTCATGCAATACGCAACATGAGACTTGATTTCAAACCAAACCTCGTCAATGCTGTGCCTTTCATATCATAAAGGTATAGTAGTCGTGCGCAAGGTATGTCATTATAGCAGCATCGTTAGCTGTGTTAAATACGGGTAGTTGTTTTACTGAACCATGTGGCCTGGATTGCTTAATCAAACGCAGTGTGCATGAAACCATTTTGTGGTCAGATAATCCATCGAGTATGTCTATTTCAGTTTCTTTTTTTTTGGAACATTGTTACTTACACAGAATAGATCCAATTTGAAGACGATGCTCCTTGCATGCGTGTTGATGCACGAATAAGCTGGTCAAGATTAAGTGTAAGCATTATTTTATTATAACACTTTGCGTTTTACTCTCTGTGCTAAGACAACACCAATAAATTTCGCGAAGGTTAAGGTCACCGGCGAGTACGATTGTCCCCCATGAACATTTGAGTGGATGTAGTCATAAAATAACTGAATATGCGTACTGTGAGCATTGGGTGGCCTATAAACTAAACAAACACCAACTTTCGCGGTTTTCTCTTTGAGATACACATTACAACACCACCAATGCTTCAACGTCGGTGGCATCTGACATAACACAAAAGCGTATTCCTTCTTTGAATAGGAGCGCAACGCCCCCACCACGTGATCCTCGGTCTCGCGTTTAGCGCGTCGACGCTACGCAGGCGATGAGGCGCGCCGCCGTGGAGGCCTCCGGTTTAACTTTAACAACCTGAGAATCTTAACGTGTGCCGAAATCTCGAACACACGGGCGTTTTCGCTTTACGCCTCCTTGAACAAAGCGGCCGGCGCGGCCGCGAATCGCACCCGGCCATGGCGGCCACAGTTCACACAAAACTGAATGGATTCCTGGAACCCCACACACCACAGTTTACACATATAAGGATGGATTTCTCTGCTTACACGGAGGACAAAACTTTCTCAGTGTTTTGGATGTTTTCTAGGAATAAGGGGAACGTTTGTTTGGGCGTACAGCGCTCGTATTTTCGATTTCTCGAGTGCCACGTTTCAAGCCATCGTTCCCGTTCACAGTGTGCGCGGCTCACGGATTGCAAAATCGCGTGCATGGAGAGTTGGGAAGCAGGACAAAAATAGCGATTCGGGGAAGCTGTCAACGGCCTCAATCACAAAGGCATAGCAATTTTTTGTCGAGTGCGTACAGTGATGACGTGACTCTCGTGCGTACCCAGGCAAAAATATGGGCATGTACCTATATAGCGTGAGGCAGGGCATCATTTCGTGTTTTTTGCGCAATTCTTAACGCAACAGCGTTTCTTGTTCTTTTGGAAGTTGGAACTGACTACTGTGAGTGTGGAATTGTCACTTTTGTTTTCTGAACACCGCCATGTTCGAAAATACATCGCCAAAAGATGTATGAGGTTGTGACGATATCCGCAACCCCAATCTTGAGTTGCGGATACCGTGCCGTAGAACACGAATTCAGAAAGGCAGCCCGCAAGCACCAGTCGTGGTTGGTCCGTTTTCAAGCTATGTCCGTCTTCAAAGAGAAATCTGCAGCAATAGAACGTTTAAACCTACTACAATATAATCAAGTTGTTACATATATTGTTACAGCGTAAGCTTATCAGGATATTTTCTTGCTATCGGCAAATTACGGAACGCGGTATGGGAGCAGCGTACCGTCGCGCTCATCCCAAGGTAAACACACTAAAGGTTTGCGCAAGGCGATTTGAATTTACCGCGTTCCACTGCTACAGGCCGGGTTCATCGATGCCAGCGCTGCAGTACGGCGGAGACGCGCGTGAATGGAGGCGGCCAACTACAAGGTTTATATAACCGCATGGCCATGCTCCACATGCGTTCCAAGCACAACGTGGAACCTAGCTAGTGGAACCTTTCGTTGCTGTTCCAGCGTGATTTTTCATATGCCGCCAGGAGGCGGCGGTTTTCGGCAGTAGATGTAGAATATCATTTGTTATCGAAAAACCAAGCATCCATAAATTTTTTAATAAAACAACACTGTAAATATCCCTTGTGTACTAATTTCCTGTCCTATATTTGCCTAATGTCTTGTTCTTGTTCAACAAAGTTGACAAGTATGAACATAAGAACCGGGCTTAGACGTTTACATTTGGCTGTGAGTATATAAGGGTATTGCGCAATATCAATTTTACTTTGGCCGGTTGGCTGAATCGAGTTACAGAGAGACAGACGGGCAGACCTACAGACAGACAGACAGACATACAGACAGACCAAAATTTCTGGGTTTAAGTAGCCCAAGAAAGACTATCGTCTTTAAAATATACCCGCGAAGCTAGCCACACGCCCTCATTTATAATGGCGTATAAGACACTCGCTAAGAATAGGAAGCACGTAGCGGGGCCATAGCATGCGGCGGGGAATTCCGCTTGCAAAGCGGGAATGAAATAACTATATAGAATACGTATATAATAGACGCACATACAATACGTACGTAAGTGAAGTGCATTTGGTGATGCGCACTATACGACACGCGATGTGACGTAAGTGCACCGTCAGTAACGACAGTTTTTTTAACCGCCATTGAACGTCATGTATGCACTTACTAGTGCGATTGCAAGCTAATTTATTCCTCGTGAGTAAAAGGGTCGAAATAGAGTATCAAACATACGTTAAATGGCATCAGAACTGCACACGTACAAAATGGCGCTTAGCAACTTAGTTCCAGTTCCTTTTTCACACACGGCTGTGGGCTATAGGACTTGCGGGTTTAAACAAACACAGGACTTGAATGACGAGCAGGGAACGCACAGGTGGGCGCTACAACAATGCACGCGACTTTGATCCAGGATTTTCTTAAATGCAGCAAACTCGATTGATTGTTGGGCTTAACGTGCCGACGCAACGCAGGCGATGAGGCGCGCCGTAGTGGCGGGCTCCGGATTAATTTTGAGCACCTGGGGATCTTTAACGTGCGCCGAAATCTCGTACACACGGGCGTTTTCGCTTTTCGCCTCCATCAGAAAAGCGGCCGCCGCGGCCGGGAATCAAAATGCAACAAACTCCCGTCATAAGTAGGGAATACTGAAATCGGCACAAGCTGCAGTAATATCAAGTGCACACCGCTATGCCAACTTACAGAGTTTCGAACCTCGTGTCTCGGGCAAGAGCAACTGCCACGACTCGCAGCTATCCGGACTAGGAAGGCCACCCACAATAGCACTTTCCGCTCCAATAAACGTTTCTCTCCTCCTCCTTCTCCTCCACGCCAAACATTCCTATGTTCATGACAGGGATGCTGTGTAAGTCTACCCCATCTACACCAGTTTAATATTGTGCTTTTAATTAAAGAAAACTTGCAGTCAGTGCTGCTGAATAAAACGCCCAGGTATAAATGTGCCTTGAAAACGGCAACTTACCCCCGCTTTCCTCGGCAGTGATGCACCATATTGTGAAACACAGAAGTACTAGAGGAAAGAAACAGGCTCCCATTGAAAAGTGTGCTCTCACGAAGTCAACAATCCGCAACCAAGGCAAAAGCAAAACGTAGCCCAGTGACCGCGTATGTTCGGGAAGGGGATTATGTCGTGGCGGCTTCTGTTTCGGTTCCTTTTCCCTCTCAGCCGTACTGTATTACTCGTGGCCTTACGAAGAGGTGCAGGGTTAGAACAAGTGTTTATGCACCCTTGTTTCTTTTTTTTATTTTGATAGGGGGTGGCGTAGCTCTTGCAAGAACGACCTTTGTGGAACCTTCAAAATGCATTCTGCACAAGATCAAACGCCGGCCGGATTAGGTTAGAATAGCGGGCGATTTTCGATTACCGCTATTATTACATGCGCATACAGCAGCCTGTCGTGAAATATTTACGCACAAAATTCGCTCCTTTCAAGCATGTATAACTCAGTTTGTGTAAATAAAAACACAGTAACGAGTGGTTGCGAGTGATTGATTCCGCTGACTGGCGCTTGTTCGCGACCGCTGAGCAGCCATGCTTGTCACTGCGGAGAGTGAAAAGGAGCAATTCGTGAAGGAGCAACCAGTGCGGCTGAGAGGAGAACTGGTTAACCTGAGGGAGAAAGTGCGCTGCTCAATGTACGAACAGTGAAAGTTCCTCCCTTTTCCTTCCTCTTTTTCTTAGAGTGCTCAAGTGTAAAGAGTCATGCCTCGAAAAAAATTCACCACACAAAAGCAATACTTCTTTCCTCTTGCATAAAGAAAAGAATTAACACTAATTTTGAAACTTCCTTTTTCGTGCTCCGCTGATTGTTTGCAAAGCTTAGAACTTGAATAGAAAAAATTAAATAATCTTGTTGAAGTCAAGTAAATAGTTTCCTCCCAAGTAGTGTGTACCTCTGCAGGTATTTAGAAAAGCAAATTTGTAATTAATTTAAACGTGACTTGAGAACGAAAGCATCAGGTGCTTGCGTTCAGTTGAGCTTTTGGCGAAGCGTATCAAAACACTTTCAGGGTTCATCCTACAGTAGCTTTCAATATGTCAGCAAAAATTAAGTAGACTTTCTATATAAAACTTTCAATACACAAATGTCAACAAAAATAAATATTGGCGCGCCTTGCACTAGTACGTGGTGCAAGGCCATTTCCACTAACGTGAAACCTGGGAGGGGCGAAGCATGCAGTGTGTAAGTGTGGACTTGGCGCCTTGGCGTTTTTGTCAACGGAGATGAAACCGTTCGTGGGTAGGGATACACAGCTTTGCTGTAAAAGTCTCGTCTTTGAAGCACGAAGCTCTCTAGCATGAAGCGTAAACGAGTGCCCCGGTGTTTTAGTACCGTGATTACATGTGACGACGATTACGACGATGACGACAGCACATGCCAAGAGCCCCAGCCCTTAAGGGGCTTCGCGCCTAATAGACTTTTTATAGACAACTGCCAATATAATGTAAGGGTAGGTAGGACAGCAATAAAGTTGGTAGAAAGTCAACAGAACGTCTGCAGAATGTAAAGAAGCATTCTCGTAGGGGCACATGCCCATTCAAGTATATTGGTTATTTCCGACTACACAGCTTTCAGGGTACACTTTGTTAAAAATGAAGGCGCACAAGAGCGGCCTCGTCCCGCGGAGGTAGCTTTGCTGGCGAGCTATCTGCAGGAGAGAGTTGCCTCAGTTCTGACCACTAAGAGCAGGCCAAACTTAACTGTTTACTGCATGGCGAGTGTATAAAAGTGATGGTACAGGTGGCAGCCCATTTGTGTGCTTAAAAAATGACAACTCGAATGGTCAGAGTAACGTTCTCTGGAGGAGGCAAAAATACGCACTGGCTGGCTAGTCAAAAAGCGAGCATATTAATAGTATTCACTGCAACGGCAAAAACAAGCGTGGACGTGTTCGAAGCAGAGTCAAACACACCCAAGCAAAAGCACTTTTGCTGAGTCGGAGGGGAGATGGATCAGACACCGCGAACAGACGCCACGTCGAGCCCGAGCGTGAGCAGGACGGGTTCTGGCCACGCCACAATATCGATGTCGCATGAGCTGAACTTGTCTTCCTCTCCGGGCGCTGATGGAATCCCGTATTTGGCTTTACGCCATTTGGGCCTCAAGGCTCTCCAGCAGTTGCTCTCCCTCTACAACCAATCCTGGCAGATCGGGCGTCTTGAGGCCTGCTGGAAGATTGCCCGGATCGTGGCGATCCTCAAACCAGGAAACCGGCAACGGATATAGACTCTTATCGGCCAATTGCACTACTAAGTTGTATTGGCAAGGTAATGGAGAAGATGGTGCAGAAACGGCTTGTTTGGGGCCTGGAGAATCGAGACATTTATTCATTGCAAATGTCTGGATTCAGGAGAGGACGTAGTAGCGTAGACAACATTCTTTCCTTGATATTACTTCAGTGGAGTCAGATATTACCCGACAACATCTTTCCTTAGCAAAAATCAGCCGGAAACATCACTATAACTGTCTTCTTTGATATCAAAGCAGCATTCGACAGCGTCGCACACGAAGCCATCCGAAGAGAGATGACATGCATAGGGCTTCGAGGACGCATGTTCTAGTGGCTATGTAAGACCGGTACGTCTACATGACCACCAGTGATAGCGAAACGGCCAAACATCCCATCACGCAAGGAGTTCCTCAGGGCGGCATCTTGAGCCCAACGCTTTTTAGCATGTGTCTCATACGCCTCCCAACAGTCCTGCCCAAAGATGTTAACATTTCACTCTACGCAGACGACATCTGCATCTAGGCTTCAGGCAGGAACCGTCGAAACATTCGCGCCGCACTCCAGAAGGCAATTGTGAAGATGAGAAAATATCTCAGATGCTGTGGTCTCATTTTTTCCCCTGAGAAGTGTACTGCGATGTCATTCACGCGGCGTGATGCTTCTCGTTATACACTCACCGTAAAAGGTACTCCAATACCTTATATCAAGTCCCACAAGTTTCTCGGAGTGACGTCTGACCGCTCAATGTCATGGGCCCCACATATTCGGCGACTGAAGGAGCGGCTTCTGTGTTTTGTGCGCATTCTGCGGATGCTCGGTGGAAATTTGTGGGGCTGCCCTGTATCCTCCCTTTTTTGCCTATATAAAGCCCTTTTGGTCGGCCTCTTGCGTTACAGCCTGCCAGCCCTACATCAGCTATCCCCTACAAGCCTGAAGGCCATAGCTATGCGCACCTGCCTGGGTCTGCCTAAATGCACATCGACGGTTGGAACTGTGTGCGAAGCTCGGTGCTTTTCCGCCACAGTGCTACAACGCCAAGAGGTTCTTCGAACGTCTTTTCGCCATTTGACTCGATGTTATACGCATCCTTTGGCAGACGTCTCCACACAGCATGTTAGACACCTGCTTCCAGCGAATTTTCAAAGACCTCAAAAGTCGATAGTAGCACCGTGGATACTGGCGCCATGGAAAATTTGCACAACAATACCCGCAATCAGCAAAAGTCCGCCATGCCCGCGGCCGCACTCAAGTTCTTCACACACGAGTATATCTCCAGTACTACAAAGGCTACACACATGTTTATGCGGATGGCTCGGTTCGCCCGGGCTCATCCGCCATGGGCGTGTGGATCCCAGCAGCCCGGTGCACTATCCAAAGAAAACTTAGCCACGAAACATCATCGACTACTACCGAACCGGTAGCTGTAAGGGCAGCACTTCACTACATTAGCGGACATCATGCCCAGCAATGGGTACTATTCCTCGACTCTCGCAGCGCCTTACAAGCCCTCCGAAAGCTTCACAGCAACCACAGTCAGCTTGTATGTGAAATTGGTGAAATTCACACAATGTCAGTGCGCGAAGATCATGCCATCTATCTTCAGGAGCTGCCTGGTCACTCGGACATACAAGGCAATATTAGATCTGATGCAGCCGCCAGCGCAGGCCATTTATGAGCAGTACGACCCAGCTTCCTTTCTCCGAGAGGACAGCAACGCCCTTATCCTCGCAAGTGGATGGACTGCACAAATGTCGGAGTGGCAGGACCCTCACCCCAGGTATCTACCACTGCAGGCTATTGACCCGCACTGCAACTTCCGGTTTCCACGCGGCATCAACAAGCGGTGTGAAGGAGTGTTGCACCGACTACGCCTGAATGTAGCATTTACTCGGAGTTTTAAGTTCAAGATAGGTTGGGACAATTCCCCTCTGTGCCGTACTTGCACTGTGCGTGAGACTGCAGGTCACTTGCTGTGCGTCTGCCCTCGATTCGCTGCTGCGGGGAAAACTGCAGCGAGCTCCCTCTCTCATGTACGCCATGGAGGCAGTCTGGAACTTCGTCATTTTCTTGGGCCCTGGGCCAATACTGCTGACAATACCTTAGGTACAAAAGTTCTACTCCAGTTACTACGAGACACTAAACTTGACAAATTTCTCTAGATCACAGACAGAGCAAGTGTGTCGCGATATCTACTCTTTCGCACTGTGGCGTTCATCTATTTACTTTGCTTGTGTTGGTGTCACTGGCGTTCATCTATTTATTTTTCTTGGGTTGGTGTTACTCTTTTTTTCGCGTCGTTTACTTTTCATTGTGTTGCAGGGTTTACATTAAAGATTCTCTTTTCAATTGTATTTTTATGTCCGGACTCTGCTGGCAGCATTCTCTTGTTTTTACTTTCTCTTTTTTTCAACGTTTCTTGTTTGTCTTCGTCCTGCTGTAACCCTAACGTCTAATATTCACCACTCATCAACGTAGTCACCCCCCCCCCCATCTGGTGTAGCAAGCCTTCTCCCTAGCAGGG
The DNA here is from genome assembly GCA_013339765.2 of Haemaphysalis longicornis. Classification (NCBI taxonomy): domain Eukaryota; kingdom Metazoa; phylum Arthropoda; class Arachnida; order Ixodida; family Ixodidae; genus Haemaphysalis; species Haemaphysalis longicornis. The sequence continues at coordinate 13,376,103 of CM023457.1, forward strand.
CTGACCTCACCAGTTCAATTAAAGAGCCTCTCTCTCTCTCTCTCTCTCTCTCTCTCTCTCTCTCTCTCTCTCTCTCTCTCTCTCTCTCTCTCTCTCTCTCTCTCTCTCTCTCTCTCTCTCTCTCTCTCTCTCTCTCTCTCTCTCTCTCTCTCTCTCTCTCTCTCTCTCTCTCTCTCTCTCTCTCTCTCTCTCTCGCATGAGCCCCTCGGCATAAACGGACTTGCACTGTTCTGTCCTGTGAGGACGCTCGCGACTAAATCGTGCCTGTCGTGCGGGTTTCATGGAAATACTATAGCAAAATTTCATATATTTCGCCATTACAAAAATCATCTTCGAACTGCACGTCATGCCCCCACACAAGGTGACTGGCCAATGACGATGTAAGCTGCCGTTAGAAGCTCAGCACCGATATACCAATTCCCACTTAGCTGCGATGACAGCAAACCCCTTCCCATAGCCGCTCAAGGAGTTTGGTCAGTGATTATACAGCTTCCGTTACAGCCGCACGCCCGCTCAGGCAAGTTTCATTGACCTAATGATTTCGTGTTGAAATCATGTAAGCAGGCCTCTGCCGGTAATTGTTGTTGACGGGCAACAAAAACAACACAACGTGCCTAGAAACTCCCCGTAATCAAGCTGGGGGAACATTTATTCAGTTTTATTTATACATGCGTAGCAGTAGTAACAACAAAGTTCAATTTATCTTTTAGTTTCCAAGAAACTGATACTGCACCCGAGGCGGGGCTAAAAGCGGTTATCTTCTGCAACCATACCCCCATAGCCCCTTTAGAAATTTAACAGAACCTTCGCAGTGCAAACTAGTTAGTGGCGAGAAGACAGAGCATAGGCGGAGTATTGACATAATTTTTAAATGGTCTTAGCAAGTCAGATACACTGTTAAGGGTCTATTACCATCGTAGCAGACTTAAGAGCTCCTGTCGCAAAGCGCAGCCAGCTTTTCCTTCATTTACTCGCGCCAACCACGAGAAATGAGCTGATATTTAGTGGAGTTTTCTTAAGGTGCTTTTGTCGCCGTATGCTGGTAGATTAGAAAGGCAGTCGGAATTGGAAAACACCAAACTGTTGACCGACTGCATCACGGTGCATTATTTTAGCATTTTCTTGGTCACAATGCAGTTCTTCAGCGACGGATAACGTAGCTAAGTCGGTGCAGTTTTGCGCGTCAAGGAATGAACCAACTGTAACTGCATATAATCACAGTGATTTCACACGTGGTAGATCACAGCGAACAGTGACACTGACCGCATAGGTTAAGACGTTGTATTAACGCCAGTAGTCTCATGAACTTTACGGGGTCCTGTTCCCTTCCCTGAAATAAATGCAACCTTCCTTTCTTAAACACAAAACATGGGATTTCACAGCAACAAGCCTAAAGTCATGAGTCCAAATACAAAAAAGAACAGTCTGTCCAGAGCTTGCGCAAACAGTAGCCAGCGGCCTTTCCTTTCGCGCACATCGTCAAAGCTTGAGAGTTGATCCGGGTTGTCGACATGCGGCGCTGTCGACACGGGTGCGGGGTCACTCAGGCAGAGAAACGTTCCAACTGTGCCGGTGAGCACTCGGTGTAAAGCGTCCGGAAGTTTCACGCGGATGCTAGAAGAGCCAACCAGATTCAGGACGATGATGCTTTCCACCGCGTTGAGCACTTGCACGATCGCCGCCACTCCAAGAAACAGCACTGGGTAAAAGGAAACAGCAGATCGTATTTTAAATGCCTGTTTCAATAAAGCCCTATGTTGCAAACAAAAAAGCCCTCCTGAGCCTTTTTTTTTTAATTTTCCCCTGCTTCAATCTGTTGCTTATGACCACTAATTTTGCGTGTCATGACTGCATGTAATAGTGGCAAAGTTATAGTTTACCGAAGCACCATTGCGGGAAAAGCTATTTTTTTTTCTCAAGTTATCGTTCTGCTGTATAACTTTTTAGAAACTGTGCTTCATTAGTTGTAGTCAAAATCAAGGTAACTAGACCATTTTGGCCTAGGACTCCCGGTACGCATCCTTCGGGAAACTAAGACAAACGTAAATTAGAGTTAAGAAATCGCCTATCTTCCAGTCGCATAATTTGCACTAATCCTTTTATGAACATTTTATTCTTAGTTTAACCAACATATATCTGTTAGGCAAATGCAGCCAAGCGATCATTAAAGCTAGCCTTTTGTAAGAGATAAAATTTAGCTTGTAGCAGTAGTTGAATATTTTTAAATTCCTGTTAAAAAAACTACCCGTCTACCTCGTTTTGAGCAAATGTGATCAGCTACAAACAATGAGGTTCGTCCGTGTTTTTTGGATCTCTACAGAGCGTGGTTCATTAATTTGTTGTTTGGTTTTCTTACAAATATAAGCATGTTCCATAAAAGTAGTTTTCAACTAGTCTTTCTGTGTGAATCCTCTACAAAAAAAAATCATGAAAGTCGTTTTAGGCTACCTATAGCACCTAGAAAACAGACGTAAAGTATTATCTCCAGCTCATTCAAAGTCCGAAGCTGAAGTCCTGCAAAGCCTGGAAACAGATTTCAAAAACAATAAATTCAGAGCAAATACCAGTCCGAAACTTCACTAACGGTCGAATTGTTTCCAATTCTAGAAAGGCCCCGGCCTTTGCTTGATCAAATGACATGAGTGCGTGAGCTCATTCAGTAGTATAAAAATTTTTCAAGTCTAACGCATTCGCTCTCCTTCAAGGATGTCTACACTCATGCAGGGTAACAGAAATTCAACTCAGCCTCACGCATGTTGGGTGCCTCCACAGATGATGCCATCAGCTTCGAAGTTCTGTGCAATATAAGCATGATGCACAGCATGTCAGCGATAGAACGGGTCAGTCTTCGGTCGACTCCGGCGGCACCCAGTAGAGTGCTAGCATCACAAGGACGGATGCGATTGACGGGATGGTGACGGTGTAGTGGTGACGTCCACCAACATCCGCAAATGGAGAGGCGACGTCACGAAACGACCTGTAATCGTGCACGTAACAAAAAAAAAACGCAGTAGAGACCTTTAGGCTCAAAGCAACCTATGGTGCTAGCAGTAAAACTACGACAAGCGCTACGATAGTTTTCTGTGCGTGAGCTTGTGTTCGCAATGAGATAATATCAACTGACAGTATTCCATTAATTGAGTTGATTGATTGTAGGGCTTAACGTACCGACGCTACACAGGTGATGAGGCGCGTCGTAGTCGAGGGCTCCGGATTAATTTTGACCACCTGGGACCTTTAACGTGCACCGAAACCTCGACAGGGGCGGTCTTGCTTTTCCCCTCCATCAGAAAAGCGGCCACCGCGGCCGGGAATCGAAACCCGTGTCCTCGAGCACAGCAGCACAGCAGCATTACCATAGTTTCAATGAACAGTTCTAAAAAATTCGTTTCACTGCAAGGCAGCTCCGAGTTACCGCGATTGATTTACCTCAAGTTCCTAGAAAAAAGAAAAAACACGCCACCTACTTATTTGGGGCTGCCAATCTGAACGCTGCGATTTTCACAAAGAATGGGGAAGCTTCCCAAACCGCAAGGAGGCGGCCCTTTATGCTAATGGTGGATTTCCTGAGTTAGCATCAAGGGCATGCCTTTCAAGATTTCTGTGCTAAAGGAACAAAAATGCGACAGTTTTTGAAGAAAAGCCAGTTTTTCAACACTGATATACCGTTGGTATTAAAACCTGAGAGCCCCTCGTACTGCGTGCTCCGCCGTTGGAGAGAACACGTGAGAGCTTGGCCTATGCTCTTGAGAACAACCTTTTTAATTTAATACCTCAGCGTGCAGTAACCAAGGTATCGTGCCTCAAAAATTTGCTTTTCGGCACGACCCGAGTCCCTCAGTGTGTATGCGTATTCGATTCTTAACGCCTGTGTGTGGCATTCTTAGAGCTCAGCTTCATGCTACTGTTTTTCCTTTACGCTGGAGCATTCTGTACTATACATGTCTAGTATCAAACTTTACTCCCGCTTCCCCCACTTGACTTAGCGTCTTCCTAATGTAATAAAGGCTTTCTCCTCTCTCCTCCTCCTTTCGATACGAACTCTTTTCAAAGCATCTTCTGGTTTGGTCTACAATATAGCCGTGGTTGAGATGCTAAAACCCTACATGCGCAGGAAGCAGCTGTTCTGACGTTGCTTTATACCTGTCATGCTGTTCTTTAGTACATTTTAAGATGGAAAGAGCTCCTAAAATGAGCGATAATCACTCATGCACTGTACCAGTTTCAAACCCGTTGCTTGAGATTAATTTCAGGTAGTCTCCCTGCCATCATTTCATGCCAACCTAATGAATACTTTTTGCATCAGCATTCTCAAACGTACCTGTTTAGAGAAGTGTGGTTTGAAAACAAGGCTTTGGTGATGTTCCACTCGGTACTCGCGTCACTTTGGTACTTTCCCCATGCGTTGCCATCGACCAGCTTCACCTCATCGGCGTTGTAGGTGGTCGATGCGATGCGTATGCTGCACACCTGCGAGTTCATAAAATTATGGTTTCATCGTGCTGTTTGTACACACCGGCCTCCAGAGTCCTTAGGGTGGCATGCCTTCTTGCTTCTGTCAGGCACAATGCTGGTTTTGGTGTTGAATAATTTCCTTTTACTGGTTCGTCAGACGGAAACCTCCGTAAACATAAAAATAAGGGTATTTATTGGGCCTCATGCGTGGTGTATACTTTATATTCTATTGAACAATTCGCCCAAGTAGCGAAAGCCAACCACGCATTTACTGTATGGCAACCAATTCGTGTGTCTATCTTTTCTGCACAGCACAAGTGTTGTGCAAAACGTCAACTTGAGAACACGCCCCATACAAAGAATTCAAACGTTCAGTCATGGACAACTGAAAGGCGATCACGAAAATGTGTAGCAGAACACACAAATAGCGTGATTTCTTTACACGCAGGTTTAATTGACGCGTGGCTTAATTACAGCAACAAAGTGGGGTAATGCGGCTTTCCAAGTAGACCAACAGAGCGCTATTATTTCAACTCCACGAACGGCATTTTTCAATTTTGCGTGTGCTGGTTCATATTCTCGTGTTCGCATTTCATTTGTTATGACTGTACATGCTTGCTCTGTGGGCAAGCATTTTTCCCGCACACTGCTAGCAAGGTTAGACAAAAGATAAAAGAATAAGGGGAGGAGAGGATAGTCTTGCGGTGTACTCCGCGGTCCTCTAAAAGGACCTCGCGGGCTTTCTTGCGAGCGCCAGCAGTCCAGATTACGTAAACCATTGTTCATAAAGCTTTTTACAAATTCGCCGGCCCTTTCTAGCAGAAATGGCGAATTTTGTTCTAACATGCCAATTTCCCTTTCATCATGCCACAAACGATATTTCGGTATTTAAGCTGCCCCGACACGTGACTAATCGGTTGGTTGATTGTATTTTACATCATTTCAGACAGAACACAGCAGTCAACTATACGCATACTACAGCTACAGCTACGAGTTATAAGGTCAACTGGCGCCTAGTCACATTACAAACCTACCGCGGCATAATTACTGTAGTGAGTGCGGCAGCCACGCAGTGTTCCTGGTGTGTCTTCTGCTGGATAGCTTCTCTAACCAAAAGAACGCCTTGGGCTTGCGCTAGACACGTAAGCGAATTGTGCATAAGTATAACTGCAGCCAACACTACGACTGAAAAATTTTCTTCAGTCTTGCTTGTTGCTTTGAAAAATTAAATTGTCCACTGTGACTGCAGTTTACTGAATATCCTGCTGCTGCCTAGGCCCGTTTTCTTCGTTTATATTCTTGTAATAACGTTAGCATAGCCAGTTTGGTTCTATAGGAACGCTGTCAAAAATCACTACGTGTTTTTGCAAGACAGGAATCACTTTTGTAGCAAAGTTTCTTCTGGTAGTTTGGTCAAATTTCGCAGGGGTAGACCATTTTATTACATGTTTTCTCAGCCTACTTTTCGAAGTATCCCGAGTAACACATGTTAGCAGAGAAGTTCTTACCTTGGCACAGAAGGTCCTCTCACTATATGAGCTATATGTACGTAAGTAACACCCCACATGCTCCAAAACAGTTAAACATATAGCACTACAACAAGAATTCAAACGACACACTTCAGTCTTACATTTGGTTATCACTGGCCGCGGTGTGCATGAATTGACCGTGTACGCGAATTTATTACGGTAATTAAATTTCTTCCACACTGAGAAGTTGGTGGTTTTTGTTCCTCCCGATGGCAAAAAACCTTACAAAAGATAGTTACCCTGTCACATCATCGTCTTGGTGTTTTACCTGTTCATCGTTGGGGAAAAGGCTCAAGTCAACAGCGCAAGCAGCTTTCACGCTGAATGCTGGGCACACCCAGATTTGACCATCGGGATGAAGCCCGGCAATATCTTCCATGTAGTCGAGATCTTGTCCTCGCCTGCAGGCCAAATTGATGTCAGTCATTGTATTTAAGCTTAGTTTAACAAAGCCTGGCTAGATTACTGCTTTAATAAGGTCCCACACTTATTGTACCAAAGCTACTGCATCTGATCGGCGCAAGCCAATAACTGTAAAGACGGGATGGGAAAGGCAGGCATGCACTATGATGTGCAGCCTAAACCGGCGATCTCCAGGACATTTTCAGCACTTGAAGTTCCGTTACATGCAAACGGCGTAGTGAGCACCGATGTGTTGCTGATTTTCTGTATCTTAGAATAAATATCTCGTGCGTTTAAACGGAACACCTATGTCCGCCTGCCCGCATGAAGACTAACTCATCACTGTCGTTCTGGTTGCTGTCGCTGTGGGCTCTGAGTGATATAGTGAAATATAAACCATACACGCCTGCGAAGGTTAAAATTTTACCCGGTGACACTTTGTTTTTCGTTTTCAATCTTGGTTGTGAACGTATGTTTGCCGCTGGCTACCAATTGAAGTATTGCCCTTACTGACACTCAAACAATGTAATTTAGTTTCAGGGGCCGGTGTGCGGGCGACAGTTACCTCCTCGGGATGTTCATTATTTATGGTTCTAAAACCGTTCTGTTCAAGAGGCGTAAGGTCTGTGTGGTATTTCCTGGGATTTTTCATACACATTCCAAGGTACCTGCGTTCATACGTTTGAAGGCGTCGCGGCGTACGGCATCAGAACAGCAAGCCACCCTTCCTCCAAAAAGGTATAGCGTTTCTTCTTACCCAAATATTCCTGGAATATTCTATCTTTCTTTATTCAAGTTATAACTAACTAGACTTCCGAGTTTTACTACGCTGAAACAAAGTTATTTGGTGAAGTACATTTTTTGCGAGATGAAGCCCTATGACAAGAATGTTTTGATTATTTCCGACAAAAAAAGGAAAAACGACTACAATTCGTAGTCTGCACAGAAAACTGACAAATAGACGGTACTCTTATTCAGCGAAAAATTTCCCCCGCAGAGTGGTGGCCTCGTATTACTCAGTCAACATTAATTACCCCATTAAGTGAAGAGATAGAACTTTTCTACCTACGCATTGACGATGTCCAACTTTGGCCACCAGACCTCTGTCAGTTTGGCGGTAATGTCAAAAGTACGATTGTAGTCTTCCGCGTTCCAGGTGAGTCGATGATCATACCAGTTCTGCAAAATCGGTACGAAACTGTCATTACTGAGCCAAGCTATGAAGAAGCAAAGTATGGCGGAAGAAAGGAAAAAGTAATCAATGATGGCGTATCACCGATACATGATCATTTCTTCCCTCTGACGACTGTCTTCAGTCGTGCAAATTTGGAGAATATCCAGAATATTTCCCGTCACACTCTATTAAAAAATGCTTTCCTTGTTTGAAGAAAACATCAAATATGAACTTGGCGTGTAAGATAGGCCTTCATTAAGATACAAAAACAGCACTCGTGCTACCCACTAGTTTGAAAAACAACGTTTCATTTATTCAATGTACGTTTCAAAGTCGGTGGCTCCAGATAAGGTGTGCAATGCACGCAACGGAATATACATAGCGACAATATTACCACACAATGAAAAATAGTGTAATATTTGGCACTTCACGGGCAGATTTAACATCGTGTGGGATGAGTCGCTGTCAGACAAAGTCAACCAATGTATTTTGTCAACAACACACCTTCCGCAAAACGGGGAGAGTAGCGAAACGATGATTTCTGGCTAAACGAAGGACGAAGGAGCCCGTACAGTTACCACCCATTCGTCCCTCCGACTATCCGTGCGTCTGTGTGCGCTTGTGGGGGTGAACGGATAGCTGCTATGGTCCGTGTCTGCGTATGTGTGTGCGTGTTTGCTCTCAAGCTGATGTGAATTGGCATAATGCACACGAGTAACGTGAAAGTGTTAACTTGAGATTGAGAAGAGGGCCAACTCACCGAGCAAAACCAGAGCTTGAGAGTAAACCAGCCGTCTTCAAGAGCCTGAAAAAAAGACCAATTCATTGCATGCTGAATACGGTGGCAGGTGCTGAGACGGACACAGTTACCCCAATACAGATTTGTTGGCAAGCGTTTACCGTGTAGGACCTTTCACCATAGATGGTGATACCTTCTTTTCAGCGTGGAAGCCACTGTGAAATTCTAATCTCAAAACACCCACAAATTGATGATCTTGATAAGAAAAGGGCAAAAAAGGGTAGAAATTTAGTACTCTTACTGGTGTTAATTGTACCTAGAAACAGTAGTAGTAAAAATTAACCAGTGTTGCGGTTGTCTTTACAGTACCCCTGACTTCAAGGGGAAGAAAGGAGCATTGGACGTTATTTTTCGAATAAAACCTCGAACCGCGTTACTAAGGGTGACATAACTGAAACTTTTTATGATAAAGGCGAGTTTTCGGGCCGAGTTTTTTACAAAAAAACTCTGCAGAAATTCAGAGAATTGTCTACTAATGCGTAGCATCCTTGTGTCGCCTGTCTTGAGTGTAAGATTTTTCCACCAATTTTTTTTGTTTTTTTCTAAATTCTGTCCGACCAATTATCCCAATTACGCCATTATAACGATTACAGGGGAAACTTTCGCGAAATCTCCACTATTGTGGCAATGCCATGCGTTATACGTTTTGCCATTTTCTGTACTTTTTTAATGTTCTTCTTTTTAGTTTTTTCAAAATTTCGTCCGGCCAATTATCTCTGTTCACGCTGTTATATGGGTTACATTCGAAAATTTTGCGAACTATGCATTATCGTGGAAATGCAGGGCGTCGCACGGTTCGCCGTTTTCCGCAATTATTTTATATTTTTTTCTAATTTTTTAGGTGTTCAAAATTTCGTTCGACCAATGATATCCATTTATGCAATCATAACGATTACAGGTGAAACTTTGCGAAATCTGTATTATTGTGGAAATGGCAAGCGGTATACGTTTTTCTATTTTCCGTAATTTTTTTAATATTTTTTGTTTTTTTAGTGTTTTCTCATTTCGTCCGACTAATTACCTCCATTTGTGTTATTGCAACGATTACATTTGTAACTTTCGCGAAACCTGCATTATTGGCGAAAAGCACGGTTCGCCAATTTTCCGTAATTATTTTATATTTTTCTTTTTTTTTTAGTTTTTCAAGATTTGGTTAGACAAGTTATCTTCGTTTACGCCATTATAGCGATTACAGGTGGAACTTCCGCAATATCTGCATTTTTGTCGAAATGCAGGGCGTTACACGGTCCTGGCGGTGGGAGTACTCGGCAAAGAGTGCTACGCATTAAAAATGAAGGACGCTCACACTAACGCGTAAGTATTGAGGTAGCGAAGCTGTACGCAACCATCATGGCCATCACGAAGGTTTAATTCCACGACTGCAGCCGGTTTGCTTCTTCTTCGGTTCCGCAACGACCTTTGATCCATCTTAATGGCTATGAGTGTGCGCTTCTTTTATTTTCCTAAGGCGTGGATAAGCATTTGGACATTTCTTGAATGTGCGTACGCTATGACGTGTTTTCCTCGTTCCGAGCAAGTATTACCATGATATTGCAAGTCTTGGCCAATCTCTCTGAGTGGTTATGCTTTTCTTGACAAACGTGCGCAGCGGACGCTAGGCGGTCGTCGCGAATCACGCACACATGAGCGTTAGGCGTTTTCTGGGTTTCGTTAACTGCCGGGCGGTCGGAGCGAGACCTGAGCTCACGTGCGTGCGCTCAGCAATTTCTTGCTATTTTTAAGTGCGGACACGAAAATATTACGATTTGCTAAACAGCTTCGTTGTTAATTTATATTTGGCGACTTATACTTGTTGAAATTGCCGTACAGCGATATTTCGTTTCCCTCCAGAAACAAAGCCAACAGGGCGAAAAATGAAAGCTTACAACATGTGTGATGTAAGGAAAAATGATGGCAATATGAACAGCAGTCGGCTCTGAAGTGCTGTTTATGGGTCTGGAAGTTGCGTCGTACCCGCTGTCCCGAAACAGTCGCCTCTTGAGTAGCTCAAGCCGGGATACATATCCGCCTTCAGAATCGGGTACTGTAAGAAAATGGAAGATAGAGAGATACAATGTGAGCCACTCTGGCCTTACGTCCATCCTTCGATTCATTGAAGTGACCCGGCCCCGGTGGCTCAGTGGCTAAGGCGTTGTGCTGCTGAGCACTAGGACGCGGGTTCTATTCCCGGCCGCGGTGGCTGCTACTCAGGTGGGGACAAAAAGCGAAAATGCCCGTGTGGCCAGATTTTGGCGCAGGTTAAAGATCTCCAGTTGGTCAAAATTAATCCGGAGCCCTCAACTCCAGCGCGCCTCATAGCCCAGGTGGGTTAAATCCCCGAAATTTTGGATTGGATTGATAGAAGCGATTGTCTTTGTCGCCAGCTCGAAGAAATTATAGTGTAGACAATTGATTGCACCGGCAAAACCGACTAGAAAATTTCGTTTAAAAAAAGGGTAAAGCGTTAGTTAACTACAGTAAAACCTCGTTAATTCGGATCCCAAGGGAGTGAAAAAATATGTCCGAATTATCCGACTGTCGAATAATAGAATGAAAACCAAAAACTCACATTTTCAATTATTCTATTCCATACATTACTTTGAGATGTCCGGGATAGTTGTTTTTTTTTTTTTTTCCGGAGAGAAAGAGAGGGAATAACTTTTATTGAGCATTTATTTGCTTGGAGATGGCTTCTTAGTAAGTAAGTAAGTATTGTTGAATAAGGCGGACTTAGCCTTGCATAGCTTTTAAGGACTCGCAATGTCAGTTGATGGCGCTGGTCACGCCAGGCGAAAGTAAACCGCTGGGCCGACAGGTGGCGCCACCACCTCGACGGCCTGCAGTGCGCGATCTGGGCCTCGTAGCGCCGGAGCACGCTGCTCAAGTCCGACAAGATGCGAGACCTTCGTACGTCCGCTTCGAGTGCGTACGGCGGGTGGCGTTGTAAGCGAACCCCGCTTCTGAAGGAAATGGCCGCCAGCGTGCCGAAGTCAGCTGCGCTGTTTCAGCACATTTCGCAGGCGTGGAACTGTCTTTAATTTTTGTCTGAGTTTTCTCGGCCAGTGTGCATGCTCTTTCGTCACGCTTGAAATGTGTTCCAGGTTCTATTTCTCTTCTACCATTTTCCTCGACGACTTAGTGACCGCATTTGCGTCGATATGCCCGTACGGATGTTGCATGGCATTTACGATTTTACAAGCACGTGTTTCCTGAATAAACTGCACTCTAACAAGCTCAGAGGTAACATTAAGAGTGATATTTTTAAAAGTCAAAATTTTGTGAACTACGGGATCATCACGCCCGAGGCAACGCAGCGGGATGTCATTGTGGGAGTTCCTGAAGCTGCAGGCAAGATTGCCTGCTGTTTTGTCCTCTTCGTGGCTTTAAAAAACTAAAAGGTTATCCTCTGCGAAGAACTGAAATAAAATTGCCACGAACCATGCATTCTTATTTGTTTTTTACCAGCCGCAGGGTGCCCTGGACTGAGGGCTTCTGCCGCTTTCAAGCGCGAACCTCTTAGTTTAATAAATATTTCACCGCCACCACCGCTACCAGCGCCTGCCTGGCTTCAAGCTATTTTATCTTGTGTGTTTAGCGACTCCCGTGTTTCCTTTTGTATGCCGCTCCCGCAATATTGTTTCAATAAAGAAAGGGTGAGGTTGTGGTTCCTATCCTAAACTGTTCTTGTTTATTTTGAACATTTTCTCGATATAAATTTGTTCCCAGTTACGAGAGCAATCTAGACACATGCGTGCGCAGGAAACGCCGTGGCATGCATACGATTCGCCGCGCTCGACTGTGCATGTCGCTTTGTTGATCACTTCTTCGTCGCTTGCGTTTCTTGTTAATGTTAATTTCAACAACAACCTTCCTTCGTTCTTCATTGCGTGACAGTATATAACACCAGTTTAACCGTGCAAAGCCGCCAGAAACAGGAGTTTAATCATTCATATCGTGACTATGTTAGCAAAAGACGAGGGCTGTTAAAACCTTTTCTTTACTTTAGTCCAACTCAGTTATCGAATGTTTGACGGTTGTGTAATATTTGCTGGGGTTCATAGTATCATACAGTCTGAAGAAAAATTTCAAATATTATTGGACATATACTGAAAACGCACCCTTATATTTCAAGCTGTACGTCCTGTTGAAGCCAATCTGAACCGTCTATATAGTTCAGGCTTAGCAAAGAAAGAATCGATTGCAGCTTGTTTTTACGGATTGCAATAATATTAGTAATTCGAAACCAGCGAAATTTAGCTAATGTTTCAATTTGAAAGTTTTATGGAACGAACGGAAAGTGCAGACTGCCTTTATAAAACTCCTCTGAATCTTCCAAAAAAGAGACTTCAGGTCCCCATTTGTGCGTCATCCAAATTATAAGAAAATTTTTGTCGCATCACATTGCCGTTATGAGCCGCTCACATTCGAGTTAATTAGAAACTGCCGTAATTTTAATTTTAACTACATTTGGAAACTGACGCACGCAGTAGTGGAGATTTGCTAATATTTGAGGGGGCAAGCAGTATTTTTTAACTGTAATCGAACTTCGTACACACATTACTCCAATTGCACGTTAATTTATCCTTTGTGAATAAAAATTCTTTAACTGCATAATTATTCTGCAAAATAAAATTCCAGCGCACAAAAATACGGCTTGGCTACTTCATTCCTTGGGGCTTCCTCGCCCATTACCTGGACGTATGACTACTACTAAACTATCATAAGACTTGAGTCCAGTGGCGTGCAACTAATACACAGGTGGGCACTTATTAAATACTAGCAATACTCATCCACGTTTTTCTTGAAGCCAGGATGGAACTCTCATCATAAAAAAGAATTCAATGCATGCTTTAGTCACGCATGTCTGTCAAAGTGCCGAGGCCCGCATTGCCTCGGACATAAACAATTTTACCTTTGCGATTCTGCTTTCTGGAAACGGCTGAAACCTAACGATGGTAAACGAAAAAGCACACCCAACGGATGTTAACTTTCAGCGATATCAGCGCGCTAATAGTATTGTACGGGCCAAACATTCCTACCTATACGACAGCGATGGTATGCAAGGCCGCACTATAGAGCTTTAAGTGACCGTTCAGTTGTTGGCGGATTGGTCCTGAATAAGTCGCAAAGCTAAGTGCCCCTTGAACGCACAAACTTACCTTCGGTTTCAGCGACCGCAATGAGCCCTACGGTGAAACACAGGGCCAGTATACAGAAGAATCGCGCTCCCATTGACGCCTTTCCTCGCGCAAACTCGACAAACCCGCAACCACGGCAGAAGCGAAGGGTAACATGCAAACCGTTTGTGTTCGGGAAGGGGGCGTCAGGCTGGAACGCCGGCTTCGTCTTCCGTCTCCGCTCCTCCTCTGTTGGCCTTACTGTATTACTTCTGACCTCACATGGCGCGTTAGAAAAACTGTTTGGTGTGATTGTTTTTTGACCGTAGCTCAATCTTGGAGAAAAAAACCTTCGCGGAGTGCTCAGAATGTATTCCGTTCAAGCGTAAATGAACTAAGAAACGTGGATTGATTCAGTTACACTGTACTAAAAGTGTGTGAACACCAAAGCTTAAAGGAGCCATGAGGACAAATTACAAGTTTGTTTCATTCGAAATATTTCGTGTTTTGTAGCGCTCCTAGCACTTGCCCGGCAGTAAATGTTGCCGTATTCACTAAGAAATTCATCAATTTAGGTTAAAATTTTGATTCTCCCGCCAAATCGTGCGTTTTCGGGACGTCAGCAACGACGCCATCATTGCGTGATTCGGCTGCAGCGTTGCTTGCCGTCAGTCTTCCCAGATGGCGTTACCATACTCATGCGTGAACCGTTGTCTGCCGTTGCTTTGCTTTTCGACCGAATTTGAACTCCCCTCACCGCACCCGTGAGAGTAGTCTTTATACCAGACGGGGCCGTTGTGCGCACTTTCCGGGCTTGGTACGCACTACACGTGTTCCTTGCCCGCTCACTGTTTATCGTACGAACACGCACAGGGCTCACGACGCATAGGGGCTGGCGTCCGTATCGGTGTTCGTCGCGCGTTCACTGTGCTGTCACCACAGCGCGCACCATGCGTAGTAGCTGCGTCCGTACAGCTTAAATACACATCTTTATCTGAAACTAAATACTTAATGCTGTTGCCGAAGCGACGTAAAAATACCTAGAGTATGCACGGCAGTAAAGGGAGCGCACAAAACCTTTCCCAGGTAGACTCGGATGCCAAGTCTGAGGAGAACGTCCCGCAGGCAAGCAAACATACAGGGAATTGAAGTCACATAGTTTCAGCTACCCACCATCAACTCCTCCACACCCTATCTTTGATTGGGAGAGCTGGCTCGTCCCAGCTCGCGGGCATGGTAAGAAATAGCAGTAAGGCCTCACTCAGAACGTCGATTGATTTTAGCCCATGCGAACGCCATCTCATTCATCGCAAAGCTTTTAGCAACATTTTTCCATCCGGCGTTGTCTAGGCTTTTCTATCGGCGCGCAGCAATGGCAGCAGCGCTCTCACACGTCAAAACCTGAATCGCAGGATGGGCGTGCGAGGCCATCCCATGGTTGAAAGAAAAGGTTTGACGTGTGAAGCGAGCGTGAGCCGACTCGCCATGAGCCCTGCCGAGAAGCTCGTCGCGATGCGCCTTCAATTGCAAGTTTCAATCGAAAATCGGCCTTCCGATTTTCAGCTACCCACCATCTTAACCCTATCTTTGATTGGGCAAAGTAGCTGGTCGTCATCTCGCGGTGCTCGCGTCGATTATACCAAGCGATTGTCGGCGTTCTATTCGCCCATTTCCCGCCGCACCAGCTGTAAAAAAGTAAGGGCTCACCCCTCTCCCCTCCGGACGCTCGCAATGCATTGGGATGCGTGAATAAGTATTCAAGTTCACTCTAGCGAACGGCATTGGATTGGATTGGATTGGATTGGATTGGCTTGGCGTGGATTGAATTGGATTTGGATTTGGATTGGATTAAAGTGGATTGTGTTGGATTGTGTTGCGTCATAGCCGCGGCAGGCGCACTGGCGCCGGCGCATGTGCAGTACTCTCTCTTCCGCGGTCTCCTCTCCTTCGGGCGCGCTGCGCATATAACCGCTCGTGGCCTCCGCGATTTGCTGCCGGCGGCGCGCCGTTAGCCGATCGCGGAGGCCACGAACCAGTGTGCCGCTCTCCGGCGGCCGCCACGCGGTGGCACCACCATCTCACTGAGGTCACTCCTCGGGCGGCGTTGCGTTGGCTCGAACGGCGGAGACGGAGCGGGTTGTGTTCGTTTTGTGCGGGGAAAAAAAATGTAACGTGCATCTCGCGCTGTTGTGATGCGACTTAATTAGTGCAACGACGGTGCCTAACACGTGTTGCGTCCCGGGATGTCGTTTCTTGTACAACGATACAACAGAAAATGTTTCCTAGTTCTGTTTACCGAGCGAAGGGGAGCTGCGTGAGAAATGGACCGAGGTGCGCCATTCCAAGGCAAGAAACGGGAGATTGCAGCTTCGATTATAAGTGTGTGACAGTGTGTGGGAATGCATTGTATGTTAGAATGAAAAAAAGCAATGTACCTTTTTGAGAGCATGCTGGACCTAGAATTTTGCAAGGCTAACTTAAAGACGGATTTTTGATAGATCAGTCAGGTAGTAGCGGTGCTTCATTCCCTGTTTGCAAACTTGTGTTGCCTTGCGCTCAGTCTCGCATGTAAAAAAATCTTTGGCACGTGCTTGTGCTTTACTTTTCATATTTCCGCGAATTATCCCTTAGGGTTCGGCTTGTTTGTTTTGTAACCGCGCGTGACCGCTTCCGGTTTTTTTATCTGGTGTTTCAACCGGGGCGCCCGCTTGCTCTTTATGTCGTACGTCCCGTCGGGCAATATTGTTTGATATGGAAAGGGTGTCACCTTGTCGCTAACTTGATTTTTTATTTCTTCGACAATGTTCTAGATCCTATTTTCATGGATCTGAAATTATGAACGTTCCGAGAGTAATGCATGCATAGCAAACGCCGCGCAACTCACTTTATCGACGTTCATCTGTGCACGTCACACTGCGGACTGCTTCTTCGACGTTTGTGTTTCATTATAGTCTTTTGTAGAGGAGGAAGTCGCTTTAATAAACTTCGTTCAGAAAAGCTTTGCGTAGTTCTTGGCTACGTGGCAATATTCTGTTTCCTCCGTGTGCTGAACTTTGCAGCGCAAAAAAAAAAAATTTTTGTACGCTGGACCACGCTCTTTGTCTCCCTTCGTAATATTGAAATGTTTTTGTTTTATTGTTCTTTTTCCGCTTCCTTTTTTTGCAAGGATTGCAAAGCGTGGAAGTGGAAAGACACGCGGTTGCAACATATATCTCTTCGTGTTTGATACTTCGCGTTTGTGCAGCGTTTTTAGATGTTCTCAAGTTATGTACGCACTCATCGAAACGACAATACAATATATTGTGCTATCTCTTTAAGCGTTCTCTACATTCCAGAGCAATCAACGGATTCATTAAGCGCAGTCTGAACGACGCGTACTTGGTTTCTTTCAGTTTTTTTTTTATTGTATTTAGGCCCACAGCAGTCCGTGACTACGGAGCTACGGTATGTGTGGAATTTACAACTTTTGCTTCAAGAAAAGAAGCAATAGAGATTGAAAATCCGTAAACACGACGGCGCAGCGCTTGTGCCAGAGGACGCAGAAGCCGTTGCTGTTCGCGGCCGATGTCTACGGTAATTTACTTGGGAAAATAAAACATCATTGAAGGCAGGTGATATACGCAATGGCTGGACTATTCACCGCTAACTGCTAGGAAAAAAAGCACACTTAATTAGCGCGCAAACACCAAAAGCAGCGAACGTTTGCACGCCAACAGCTGGTCGATATGCCGCACGCGCGGCGGCTGGATGCCCTTCGTGCGGTGGTGGTGCCTGTGGTGGCGCGAGCGGGTCCTACATGCAACGAGCGGTGAAGTTTCATGACCAGTGAAGCATTGAAGGACTCTGATTATACTAACAGAAAGCGCTGCCTGAGATTTGAAGCCAACCCTGTCGAAGCCACCGTAAACGTTTAGAAAATTCAGGCCCACCGAAGAAACAATCGATTTCAGGGTGTTTCTACAGATTGCAATAACATTAGGCATCTGTAACCACATAGATGAGGACGATGTTCCTATGCCAACTTTTGTGAAACGGAAGTCAATAGTCGACTGCCGTTATAATACTCACACTATCTCTTCAAACAATGGGCGCTATGTCTTAATTTTAGGGCGCACCCAAATTTTAAGAAAAGCTATATTACATCACATTGTAGTTGTAAGACATTCATATTCCAGGTAATTTGAAACTGTAATATGTTTATTTCGTGGTTTTTAAATACATTTATGAACTGATACTCCCAGTTGTGGAGATCTATAAATATCTTAGTGCAAAAGCAGTTTTTTTTATTTTTTGGCATCGAACATCATACACACATAATACTGCTATCGCACGTTAACTTACACCTAGTGAGTAATAATTCCCAAACAAAATATTTATACCGCGAACTAGCATGCCATCACCACTGCCCGCCAAAGTACTGCTCAAAAACTTCGTTCCAAAGACGTCTTCACACATTGTTGGGACGTATGTCTAGTACCATTTCAAATATCACTATTTAAAAAATCACTAACGCGAAGTTCACACCTATTTAATGCGAGAAAGATTCATCTGTGTTTTTCTAGAAGCCAGAAACTCCCATCATGGATAGATTTGATTGACTGAACAAACTTTACTCAAGACACCAAGCGCGCTGTTAGGGCGCCAGATGAATACAGAAGTTGATACATGCCCTAGTGATGCATATATATCAAGAACAGAGTCCCACCTAGTCGGAGTAAAAAACAACTTTAGCTTTGCAGTTCTCGAAACAGCTATAGCTTAGTTATTGATTTATTTTGATTGCACAGTTTAACGCACCGACGCAACGCCGGCGATCAGGCGCGCCGTAGTGGAGGGCTCAGGATTAATTTTGACCACCTGGGGAGCTTTAACGTGCGCCGAAATCTCTCGCCCACGGGACGTTTTTTATGCTTTCGCCTCCATCTAAAAGGGGCCGCCGCGGCCAGGAAGCGAACCCGCGACCTCGTGCTCAGGCAGCTATAGCTTAGTTAGGGCGAAGAAAAAGTGTGTCGAACTGATGCAAACTTACATCGATGTCAGAAAGCTTATATTGTTGGCCAAATATGCGTGCCCTCATGACAGCGATACTACGCAATTCCGCACTATGGTGAACCCTGTGTCGTGTACTTTCTGTTGATACCAAGAGCTAAAATCGAGCTTTAAATTACCGCTCAGTTGTTCACGGAGGATGCTGAAAGCTACATGGACTTGAACGTAGGAACTTACCTTCGTTTCCACAGAAAGTCGTGCGCCATACCGTGAAACACAGGGCCGCTCTAAAAAAGACACCTGCTACTATTGACGTCTCTTGTTGCGCGACGTAGACAAGTCCGCAACCAAGGCGAAACCTAACTAGCCCGCAGTCAGCGTGTGTTCGGGAAGGGGGCGTCGTGCCGGCGTAGCGGCTTCGGTTTCGTTTCGCTTTTTCCCCCTCAGTTGATCGTACTGCATTACCCGTGCCCTTGCGTAGCGGGTCGAAAGAACTGCTTGCGTGTGGTTGCTTGTTTTGTGATTCTTTTTATTTCGCCGTTGATCTTGAAGGAGGATACTTTGCGTACCCTTGAAAAGCTGTTCAGGACGCGTATTTCCAAACGCTTCGCTGCACAGAGCACCCACGTGACATGTCTGTTCGCGCGAAGGAGAACGGTAATTTAACGTGGTGATTGGCGGCGCCCCAAACGTAAAGCGACCTAAAACATACCAAATAACTTTTATCAACAAAAACAAAGCGTAGACGTGAGTTTTAAAAATGGAATTTATAAAAAATTAAGCAATGATAAAAATACTAAGAACTAAACCTGCTGGGCTCACACCCAAGCCATCAGCGCTAGTACTCAGTACTCTACATCAAGGCCACAGAGCCTTTTTTTTTCTTTACTACCTACTGGATACAACAACACAAAACAAGAAGGCATGCATACAAACACTTTAAGGTAAAAACACAACCCTCAACCAATACACTTTGGCCTGTGTGGTTATGTTAAAAGCGCCTCATGGTAACAAGGGTGTCTAGTGTGTGCATCCAGCTGGGTTGCTGTTCCTCCAGTTTGAATACACCTCTTATGCAGGCAACACTCGCAGTGAAATAATCCTTAGCAGGCCGTCCATTTGGATTTGCATGCCTGACATTCATACGGGGTTTGCATAGGCTATGCAGGCTCAGGAGCATGAACATGTCCAAAGGAACACCCTCTTCATTATCGGTACGCAAGAAACGTATACTATACGGTGTGACCCGCACTTCCTTTTTAAGTGTTAACTGGAGAATATCCCAATGAAACACCGCATCAGAACAATCCAAGCAAAATTGTTCGACTGTTTTCGGCTTATGACAAAAGGCACAGTTGACGTCCCAGGGCCCAAAAATTCCCTTTTCTTGCAGCCATGGTTTCTCCGGCAGTGTCCCGGTGTGCAGTCGGAAGAAGAAACTTTTAGTGGATGGTTTAACCGGCATCTTTTTAACTCGCTTTAGGACATTTCTTGCCGAGACCGCAATGTCTATGGAGAGCCCGAACAGTGGGCTCGTATGAGAAGGCGCTCAAAAGGATATCGCGCGCAGTGACTTCACACATCTCACGTGGGTTCTCTGTGCAGCGAAGCGTTTGGAAACACGCGTTCATGACAGGAGTAGAATAATTTTTAAAAACCAAATTGCTGCAGTCATCCTTTGCTAAGAGTGCATAAATTTCAAATCTTCAGCTCGAACTCAATCTAGATTGAAAAGTACGGGGAGACGGTATTAAACTCCAAAATTAAACTGACTTTCTTGTTCACTAAACTTAAGTTTTCTTTTTTATACTACTTGATGAAGCACTCGCTCCGGTTAAAAAACCTATTTTGAGATTTATACTAAATAAAGATTTGGTTTTACCTTGTTTATTTTACTTGGCTTTAAACTGGCCATGCCTTAGCTAGAGTGGGTTTATTTTTGCATTTTCTGTATAATGGGGAACATGAAAGAGGTATTGAATAAGTATTGGTTATATGTGCCTACCATAATAGAGATTCGTAGCTGCTCAGTGCGGAGTTCCGAATGGTCTTCGTGCGGGTTATATGCCTACTCAAGGGAATTGGCTAATGCCGACAACATGGCGTTGGCCAAGGTACATCTAAATTTCCAGCCGTTCTTTGAATGATAAACCTTGCAAGATTGCGTTTCCTTGCCACACTTTACGACTTCGTCACGTGTGTATTATGTTTGCTTCATGATAATGCCATAATACAGTCTCGCAGTTTAATTGTGCATAGTTCCGAACAGTTTTCGAACGGGTGACATACCCAGTGAAGGGGATTGGCCGATGACAGTGACAGCTTCTGTTACAAGCTCAGGGCCGATTCACAAATCGCAGTGTCTAGACTGCCATCCGACGGCACTCTAGCTGATCGCTGCAGGCAATGCTACCGTGCCGTTCGACGACATTCGAATATTTAAGACTAGGCTAGCACCGAGCGAAGCGTCGGTCGTTGTAGTAGTAGAGGATCCGTCTTGACTTATCGATCCCGACGACGGTGTTTCCAGACCGGCTCTTGCCTCTGGTGTTTTTTTTTTTTCATCTTTAAATTGAACTATAATTGTTATAACTTAGGTTAGTTTGGGTGTTTTACGTGATTTCTTTGTGTGCGTTAGGTCATGTTATGTTATGTTTAAGTTAGGTTGCCTAGCCTTACGTTATCTAGAGGAATGTAGTGTAAGACGCGGTAATTTTGTTACAAAATGTCGATGGACGTCGATATAGTGGAGTGTTTATAAATACCGTCGGACAGCACTCTAAACACGGCATTCACACTTGTATGCGACGGCAACATACCCCTCTCCCTTCCCTCTCTAGCCGCTCAAGGCATTCAAATCACGTAAGCAGACTTAAGTGCGACCAGTAATTTTTGTTGACCGTCAACAAAAAAAAACGCAGGGGTCAGGCAGCACGCCTTTTCTATCGTAGGAAAAATTTAATTAGTTTTATTGATACATGCGTAGAAGTAGTACCAACAGCATTCAGTTTACATTTCAGTGTAAGTAATGACTGATACTGCCCGGTGCAGTGAGGCTCAAAAGTGTTAAAACTTGGGCTGGTTGGCACATTATCGGAGCAAGTGTCTCCATCTCCAGCATTTTCGCTCAAAATTCTGACCTCTCAGGAACCTTGTAAAACCACTGCAGCAAAGTGATATCTTGCCTAGAGCAGAGGGTCGACATGGATAGTTTCGGAACTTTAAATTTCGTTTGCATTCTTCATTGTGAAAAGTTACTCCCATATATTTTAATGGAGTTGTTTACATGGCTCTGGGATGTAGTACATCCCCGTTCAAAGCTTAAAACTCCGCACGATGCATTAAATAACTTCACAGTAATCACTTCTGAAGGAATAGTGATGATCCGGATAGCCGCACCTGAGGTTCTTTCTTGTGTCCCGTCCGTCGCGCTGTTTTCACCACTTCGAGCGAGTACCCCTCCCCCCTCCCTAGCCCCTAAAGTAGCTTAACAGAATTATCATAGTGCAAACTGCTAAGGACGAGGAAAATTCCCTTCATGGGCAAAGTATTAACATAATCTTAAGTGGCCTTACCAAGTCTCAACCACTGATCAATGCCAATATTGCCATTATAGCAGACGTCTGCGCGGCTGCCCAAAGCGGGACTAACTTGTCCTGTCGTCATTCGTGCCCATTTGTGGCAATGAGCTCACATTTACTGGAGTTTTCTGAATGTGCATTCGACACTTAGCTGGTAGACTAGGAAAAGTTGGCAGACATGAAAAGCACCAAAAACTCTATCCACTGCATCACGGCGCATGCATCGATCGATTTTTGCTAACTTACACTACTGTTCCGACGGTTTTCCTGCGATCATTAACATAGTTAAGACTGTGTACACGTCCAATGATGAGCCAAACTTGACCGCGTGGTCACACTGATCCTTACGGGGTGGAGCTGCGGGAATAGCAACACGCCCCCGATAGTTTAAGGCACTGTAATAACGTCGGTAGTGTCGTGCATCATATGAGTCCTTGTTCCCTTCCATGGAGTAAATGCAACCTTTATTCTTTAAACACAAAACATAGGCATTTCACAGCAACAAGGTTAAAGTCATGAGTCCAAATACAAGAAAGAACAGTCTGTCCAGAGCTTGCGCAAACAGTAGCCAACGGCCTTTCGTTTCGCGCACATCGTCAAAGCTTGAGAGTTGATCCGTGTTGTCTGCATGCGACGCTGGCGACACCGGTGCGGGGTCACTCAGGCAGAGAAACGTTCCAGCTGCGCCGGTGAGCACACGGTGTAAAGCGTCGGGAAGCTTGACGCGGACGCTAGAAGAGCCAACCAGATTCAGGACGATGATGCTTCCCACTGCGTTGAGCACTTGCACTATCGCTGCCACTCCAAGAAACAGCACTGGGGTTTAAAAGAAAAGAGCAGAAGGTATTTTCAGTGCCTTGTTTTATTAAAACGCTTTGTTGTAAGCAAAAAAGCGCCACTGAGCCTTTTTGCGTTCTCGCCTGCCTAAATAATGTCGCTTCAGGCAACTAATTTTGCGCGTGATAACGAAATGGCATAGTGGCAATGTGTCAGTTGACCAAAACATCGTTAGGGGCAAAAGCAAATTTTTTACTCATGTTATCAGTTACGATGTTAAACTTTTTAGAAACGATTGCTTGATTAGTTCTAGCCAAAATCAAGGTAACTAGACCACTTCGGCCTAGGACACCCGGTACGCCTCCTTTGGGACACGAAGATGAGCGTACATTGTAGTTAAAAAATTCCCTATATTCCCGTCGTATAACTTTCCCTAATCTTTTTATTAACTTGCTACTATAACTTTAGAGAACACATATTTGTTAAGCAAATGCAGCCAAACGATACTTCAAGCTAGCCGTCTATATACAGATAAAATGTAGCTCGTTATAGGAGTTGAATGTTTTTTTCCTTCTTACAAAATTACCCTTCCAGCTCATTTTCGGCGCATGTGATCAGCTAGAAACAATGAGGTTGGTCCGTATTTTTAGATTTCTACAGAGCGTGGTTCATTAATTTGTTGTTTGGTTTTCTTACTAATATAAGCATGGGCCCTCGAAGCACTTTTTAACTTGGTTATGTGTGAATATCCAACAAAAAAAATCATGAAAGTCGTTTTAGGCTACATAAAGCACCCAGAAAACCGAGGTAAAGTATTATCTCCAGCTCATTGAAAGTCCGAAGCTGAAGTTCTGCAAAGCCTGGAATTAGATATCGAAAACAAGAAATTCAAAGCAAATATCAACCCTAAACTTCAATCTTTCACTAACTGTCCAATTGTTTCCAATTCTAGAAAGGCCCCGGCCTCTGCTTGATCAAATGACATGAGTGCGTCAGCTCATTCAGTAGTATAGAAATTTTTCAAGTGAGTCGTTCTCCTTCAAGGATGTCTACACTCATGCAGGGTAACAGAAATTCAACTCAGCCTCACGCATGTTTGGTGCCTTCACAGATGATGCCATCAGCTCCGAAGTTCTGTGCAATATAAGCATGATGCACAGGATGTTCAGCGATAGGACGGTCAGTCTTCGGTCAGACTCCGGCGGCACCCAGTAGAGTGCTAGCATCACAAGGACGGATGCGATTGACGGGATGGTGACGGTGTAGTGGTGACGTCCACCCAACCTCCGCAAATGGAAGGAGACGTCCACGAACGACCTGTAATGGTGCACGTAATACAAAAACGCAGTAGAGACCTTCAGGCTCAAAGCAACCTATGGTGCTAGCAGTAACACTACGACAAGCGCTAGTGTTGGAAAAAACTACGATATCTTTCTGTGCGTCAACTTGCGTTCGCAATGAGATAATTATCAACTGACTGCATCACCATTGATTGATTTGATAGATTGTAGGATTTAACGCGCCGACGCTACACCCGCGATGAGGCGCGCCGTAGTGGAGGGGCTTCCGGATTAATTTTGACCATTTAGGTATCTTTAACGTGCGCCGAAATCTCGAACACGTGGGCGTTCCTGCTGTTTGCCTCCATCAGAAAAGTGGCCGCCACGGCCGGGAATGGAACCCGCGTCCTTGCGCTCAGCAGCACAACAGCATTCCCATGGTTTCAATGTACAGTTCTAAAAATGTTTGCTTCACTGCAAATCAGCTCGTAGTTACCGCGATTGATTTACGGCAAATTCCGAGAAGACAGAAAAAAACACGCCACCTACTTATTTATGCCTGCAAATCTGGATGCTGCGGTTTTCATCAAAAAACAGGGAAGCTTCCCAAACTGCAAAGGGGGGGTTTTTTGATGCTAATTGTGGATTTACTGAGTTTGCATCAAGGGCATAACGCAAACACGACGGGTTTGGAAGAAAAGCTAGCTTTCTAATACTGATATCCCATTGGTTCTAAAACCCGGCTGCACCTCGTACTGCGTGCCCGCTGTTGAAAAGAACACGTGAGAGCTTGGCCTATGCTCTGAGACCAACATTTTTCATTTATCACGTTAGCGTGCAGTAAGCAAGGTATCATGCATCAAAAATTTGGTCTTCGGCAGAACCCGAGCGCATCAGTGTGTATGCGTATTCTATTCTTAATGTCTGTGTGTGGTATTCTTAGAGCTCAGTTTCATAGAACTGTTTCCGCTTTACGCTGGAGCGTTCTGTACTATACATGTATAGCATCAAACCTTTCGGTACAGACTCTTTTCAAAGCATCATCTGGTCTGATCTGCAATATAGCCGTGGTTGAGATGCTAAAATCCTATATGCGCAGGAAGCAGCTGCTCTGACGTTGCTTTATACCTGCCATGCTGTTCTTTAGTACATTGTAAGATGGGAAGAGCGCCAGGAATCAACAAAAAATACCCCGCATTTCCCCGAGGGGAAGAATGTGAAAGTGCGAATGCACGAGTTGAATTTGCGCGGTTCGGTAATGTTCGCGAAAGAGAGATCACACACACACACACACAACTACAAAGAAAGAAAGATGCATTTATTCACAGACACCTATTTGTGTTGTCGTTGTACTTGATTGCTTGATTGCCGGTGCATTAGCCCTTCTCACGCCCGATTGCTTGATTTGCTTGCATTTGCTTGCCCGATTTGCTTGCCCGATTTGATTTGCTTGCCCGATTGCTTGCATTTATTCACATACACCTATTTGTGTTGTCGTTGTACTTGATTGCTTGATTGCCGGTGCATTAGCCCTTCTCACGCCCGATTGTTTGATTGCCGGTGCATTAGCCCTTCTCACGCCCGATTCCCGGCCAATCCCCCACGTAGGTATGTGCCATGTCAGCAGGAACAACAACAAGAATGAGCCATGGGGACGCGGCCAGGCAGCGCGCGCCCATCTCCCCCCGTTGCTAGGGAAGACGAGGAGCGCGCGCACCCGCAGCTGTTGCTATGCGGACGACGGCGGCGGACGATTCAGGCTCGCTTAAGAAGTGCATTCGCACTTAAAAATCGCTCATCCGCATTACCAGTTGATGCCAATACCAGTTGATCCCGTTGCGTGAGATTACTTTCGGGTAGTCTCTCTGTCATCGTTTAATGCCACCCTAATCAATACTTGTTGCATCAGCATTATCAAACATACCTGTTTAGAGACGTGTGGTTTGAAAACAAGGCTTTTGTGATGTTCCACTCGGTACTCGCGTCACTTTGGTACTTTCCCCATGCGTTGCCTTCGACCAGATTCACCTCGTCGGCGTTGTAGCTGGTCGACGCGATTCGTATGCTGCACACCTGCGAGTCAACAAAATTATGGTTGCATTCTGCTGTTTGTACACACTGGCCTCCATAGTCCTTAAGATGACATGCCTTCTAACCTTTATCACACACACAATGCTCGTTTTCGTGTTGAATAATTTCCTTTTACTCGTTCGTCAGACCGAAACCTCCGTAAACATAAAAAGGCGGTTTTTTTATTGGGCCTCATGCGTGGTGTATCCTTTATATTCCATAGAACAATTCGCTCAATTAGCAAAAGTCACCCGCGCACTTATTGTATGCCAACCGATTCGTGTATCTAGCTTTTTCGCACAGCACGACTGTTGTGCAAAATGTCAACTCTAGAATACACCCAGGGGCCCATACGAAGAATTCAAACGCGCAGTTATGGCCAACTGAAAGGCGATCACGAAAATGTGCCCCTGAACACACAAATAGCTTGATTTCCTTACCTACAGGTTGAATCGACGCGTGGCTTAATTACGGGAACAAAGTAGGGTAATGCGGCTTTCCAACCAACAGCACGCTATTATTCAACTCCACGAACGGTATTTTTCAATTTTTCGCGTTCTGGTTTATATTCTCGTGTTCGAATTTCATTTGCTCATGACTGTACATGCATGCTGTGTGGCAAAGTATTTCTTCCCGCACACTGCCAGCAAGTTTAGACAAAAGATAAAACGATAAGGGGAGGAGATGATACTCTTGCGGTGTACTCCGTGGTCCTCTGAAAGGACCTCGCGGACTTCCTTGCGTGCGCCAGCAGTCCAGATTACGTAAACCATTGTTCATAAAGCTTTCTACAAATTCGCCTGCCCTTTCTAGCAGCAATAGCGAATTTCGTTCGAACATGCCAATTTCCCTTTCATCACGCCACAAACTATATTTCGGTATTTAAGCTGCCCCAATACCTGGCTAATTGGTTGGTTGATTGTATTTAATATAATGTCCGGCAGAACACAACAGTGAACTGTATGCATACTACCGCTAAAACTACGACGGAGGCTGTCAAATGGCGTCTAATTACATTACAAACTACCATGGCATAATTGCTGCATTGAGTGAGGCATCCACACAGTGCGCCTGGTCTGGGTTTCCGCTATACACGTAAACAAATTTCACATGATTATAACCGCGGCCACAACTAAGACTGAAATGTTTTCTTCAGTCTTGAATGATGTCGCGGAAAAATAAATTGTCCACAGTGACTGCCGTTTACTAAGCATCTGCTGCTGCCTCGGCCAACTTGCTTAATTTATATTTTTATCATAAAACTGGCATAACCAATTTGGTAACGCTGTCAAAAATCGGTACGTGTTTTTGCAAGACAGGAATCACTTTTGTACTAAAGTTGCGGATGGTGGTTTGGTCATATTTCACAGGAGATAGTCCACTTTTGTACACGCTTTTTCAGCCTACTTTTGGAAGTATCACGTGTAGCACGTGTTAGCATGTAACCTTAGTCCAGATTAAGTTCCTCTCACTACATGAGCTATATGTACAGGTGACTTCAAAAGTAATTTGAACACGTCGTTGTTCATTCACCGGAATTATCTTTTTCCGAAAGCTGCCTGCCTGCAAGCCAGTAAGGCAAATATTTTGTAAAATTCACAAATCTTTGTTCCAATAACTTATTATGAAACATGAACGTATAGCAATACCCTATATACTACAAAACTGGCAAGCATGGGATAACAAAATATGCATTGCTGAAACAATCAAAATTCAAACCACAAACTTCAGCCCTACATTTGATAATCACTGGAAGGGATGTGCATGAACGGACTATCTACGGGAATTCATTGCCGTAATTAAATTTCTTCCCCTTGGAAACCTGGTGGCTTCTCTTCATCGCGATTTCAAGACCTTCCAAAACATAGCTGCTCTGTTAGATAAATGGCTTGCAGTTTTACCTGTTCATCGTTGGGGAAAAGACTCAAGTCAACAGCGCACGCAGCTTTCACGCTGAATGCTGGGCACACCCAGATGTGGCCATCGGGATGAAGCACCACAGTATCTTCCATGTAGTTGAGATCTTCTCCTCGTCTGCAGGCCAAATGGATCACAGTAATTTCGGTGAAGATAAATTCAGCAAAGCTTGGCTAAATTACTGCTGTAATAAGGATCTACACTTCTTGTGCCAAAGTTACTGCATCTGAGCGCCGTATTCCAATAACTGGAAGGACGGGCAGCGAAGGCCGGTCACGGACTATGATCTCCAGGATATCTAGAGAACTTGAAGCTCCCTTACGTACAAATCACATTGTGAGCACGGATATTTTGCTTATTTTATACATCATAAAAGGCCTGTGAGCGCACAGCTTAAAAGAACTAGCTGATGCGTTTGAACGGAACACGAGGTCTGTTTGCAACTATGGAGACTAACTCCTAACTGGTGCGCTAGTTTCTATCGCTGTGGGCTAAGTGCTATAGCAAAATATAAGCCACACACACCTGATAAGGTTACAAATTTAGCCGGTGATACTTTTTTCGTTCCCAAACTTGCTTGTGAACATGTTTACCGCTGGCTACGAACTTGGGATTCCCCTTACTAGCACTCAAACAATGTAATTCAGCTTCACGGGTCGGTGGGAGGGAGTGGGAGGCGACAGTTAGCTTGTCGGGAAGTTTTGTATTTATGATTTAACTACCCCTCCGTTAAATAGGTATAACATCTATGTGGTGTATCCTGGGATTCTTCACACACGTTGCAAGATACCTGCGTTCATACGTTTGAACGCGTTGAGCAGTACGACGTACGAATAGGAAGCCTCCCTCGGCTCAAAAAAAGGATGCCGGGCCTTCTTACCTAAATACTTCTGGAATATTCGGTCTTTTCAATTTTTATACAAATTATACTTGATTATACTTTCTGTTTTGCTACCCTCAAACATAAAGTTATTTTGTGAACTACATACCTTGCGAGATTTTGCACTACGCCAAGAACCTCTTGAATATTTTCGAAAAAAAAAGAAAAACGGCGATACTTTGTAGTGCGAACTGGAAACTGACAAAGGGAAGGTGCTCATATTTAGCCAAACATTTCCACCACGGAGGGGTGGCCACGTATTACTCAGCCAACATGAGTTACCCCATTAAGTGAAGAGATAAAAATTTTTTTGACCTACGCATTGACGACGTCCAACTTTGGCCACCACACCTCTGTCAGTTTCGCGGTAATGTGAAAAGTACGGTTATAGTCTTCCGCATTCCAGGTGAGTCGATTGTCATACCAGTTCTGAAAAAGCGGGACGAAACTTTAGTTACTGAGCCAAGTCATGAAGAGGCAGAGTATGATGGGAAAATGCGAAGAGTAATCAATGATGGCGTGTCACTGCGACATGATCATTTCTCCACTCTCAAAAATGTCTTCAGTCGCGCAAATCTGAAGAATATCCAGAACATTTCCCATTACTCTATATGAAAAAAAATGTTATCCTTGATTGATGAACACAGCCCTATGAACTTGGTGTGTAAGATAAGCCTTTAGTAGGATAGAAAAAACATCCCGGGCCATCTCCGCTACCGTGAAACCTGGTGAGGGCGACGCATGCACTGTATAAGTGCATTCTTGGCGCCTTGGCGTTTTTGTCAACGGAGATGAAACCGTTGAGGGGTAGACGTATACAGCTTTGCTGTAAAAGTCTCTTGCTTTTGAAGCACGAAGCTCTATGCGCGAGGCGTAAACGAGTGTCCCGGTGTTTTTTTAAGCGCAGAGTACTTTATGTGCTCGCCTTGTCGTCGTACCTCGCTAACGGTCGACGCGACTGCCGGAATCAGGAGGCGCAGTGAGATAACGGACCCAAGTAGAGCCTGATGTACCGTCGTCAGTGCTCACGCTGAGGCTTCGAAAACCACGCGGTTTAAATAGTCATGACCGTTCGAACCTCGTGAACCACTGGCAGTCGTCCTACATTTCCCCGTTGTTTAGCGCAAAAAAACTTCAGGTACATTTCTGGCAAAATCTGTCTATATAACCGGCAGCCCCCGAGTTAATTTAGTTAGGAACGCTCGTTTGGTTGATTTTTACCATTAGCAAGCGAAAAAATCGGCCGCGCAAGAAGAAATGGCGCGTTAGATATGACGCAGAAAGGCTGCAGCCGCGCAAGAAAAAAATGGCGGGTTTGAAATGACGCAGAAAGGCTCCAGCCGCGCAACAAAAAATTACGCGTTTGAAATGGCGCAGAACATCTCCAGCATACCAAAAACAGAACTCCCGCTGGCGCAGTTTCAGGCAAGGGGCGCGCGAGCACTGCGAAGGCAGAAGGTGATTCGCCCATTAAGGAGAATCACTGCTCTGCACTGCCGACAGCTTTCACATTGAGTGGAACGGCTTTAATTTTATTAGTACGCTTTACGAAGCGCTCCAGCGCGAGGCGTAACCGAGTGTCCCAGTGTTTTTTTAGTACGCGTTACGTTCCAGCGCGGGGCGTAAATGAGTTTCCCGGTGTTTTAGTACCGTGACTACATGAGACGAAGGACGATTGCGACGACGACGACGACAGGAGACGCCAACAGCCCCATCCCCCTATAATAGCACCCGATCGTGATGCCCAGGGGTTTGAAAAACTGTTTTTTATTTTTTTAATATACATGTAAAAGTCCGTGGCTGTAGATGGGGTGTGCAATGCACGCAGCGTAAGATACATATCGACAACATTACCCAGCAAGAAAAATAGTATATTATTGGGTACTTCACGGGAATATTTACCATCGTGTGGAATGAGCACCTTTCAGACAGAGTCAACGAAGGTATGTTGTCAACATACTTCCCGCAGAAACGGGAGAGCAGAGAAATGACTATTTGCGGGCGAAATAAGGGAGCCCACCCAATTACCATCAATTCGTCCCTCGGTCCGTCTGTGTGTATGTGTGTACGTGGGGATGCCATGGGGGTCAGTAGGTAGGTGGCCTTGTTCGTGTAAGCGTGTGTGCGTGCATGGGTGCGTGTACGCTCTACAACTTACGTGAATCGACACCGTGCGCAAGAGTAAGGTGAAAGTGTTCGCTTGACCGTACGAATAGGGTCAACTCACCGAGCAAAACCAAAGCTTGAGAGTAAACCAACCGTCTTCAAGAGCCTGAAAAAAAATACAAATTCATTGCATGCTGAATACGGTGGCAGGTGCTGAGATGGACACAGTTACTCCAATGCCGATTTGTTGACAAGCGCTTACCGTGTACCGGTTTCGCAATAAATGATGATACCACCTTTGTTTAAAACGTGTAACCATTTGTGAAAGCTATAATCAAGAAACACCCGAAAATTGACGTTGTTAATTGGAAGAAGGCAATACAAAGGGTAGAAATAAAGGTCTCTTACTTAGCAGTTTGTCCTAGAAACAGAATTAGTAAAGGTTACCAAGTGTTACAGTTGTTTTTAGAGTACCGTCCAGTTCGTGCATTAGATATTTTTCTTTTCGAATAAAACTGGAATTCGCGTTAGTAATTGGGCCACCTAATTGAACGTTATTAGGATGAAGCCGAGTTCTTGGCTCCAGTTATTTTATAAAACTGATATTATTGGCGACTTCAAGCTGTTCAAATTGCCATGCAGACAACGTTTTTTTTTTTTTTAAGCTACAGTACGGTACATCTCTGGAGATCATGAATAGCGTCGCAGGTGACCTTCAGCAGCCGGCGCGCAAGGTGCTTTTTTCTTTCTTATCGTTTCTCTCGCTCGAAGCCTCGCGGTACCCCATGACTAGACGAGGGTGAAACGGACGTTCGCCGGCGCCTGACCGTTCTGCGCCAGCTGGCTGTCTGTGCGCGCCCTTCAGGGCACACCAAATGATGAATGCAATCATCGAGTAGATATAGTAGAAACCGCAGGCTGCGAAATCTCAAGCAAAGGCAAACTTTCACGAAACACTGCGTGAATAGTCTTTACTTTCGGTGGTGATAACTAGGTATAGGAGTGCTAAACCAGAGAAAGATTTTTTTTTCTTCATAAACAAAGCCACCAAGACGGAGATGAAAGCTTACAACGTGTGTGATGTCCGGGAAAATGATTGCAATATGAATAGCAGTTGGCTCCGAGGTGTTGTTGATAGGCCTGGCAGTTGCGTCGTACCCGCTGTCTTGAAACAGCCGCCTCTTGAGGAGCTCTAGACGGGATACATATTTGCCATCGGAGTCGGGTACTGTAAGTTAAAAAAAGTAGAAAAACAGAAATATTATGCGACCCACAATTGCTTTACGTACTTTATTTGATTCACCCGCCGCGGTGGTTCAAGGCTAAGGCGTTGTGCTGCTGAGCACGAAGTCGCGGGTACGATTCCCGGCCGCTGTGGCCGCTTTTGTTATGGAGGCAAAACGCAAGAACGCCCCTGTTTTCGAGATTTCGGCGCATGTTTAAGATCACCAGGTGGTCAAAATTAATCCGTAGCCCTCCATTACGGCACGCCTCATCTCCTGCGTTGCATCCGCGCGTTAAACCCTGCAATAAATCAAAATCAAACTTTATTTGATTAATAGACGCGAATATTTTTATCTCCATCTTGTGGACATCTATTGTGTATATAATTGATTCTACAGCCAAGGTCAACTGGTGGATTCCGTTTTGAAGCGAAAGGATTAGTTAACAATATGTGGAAAACCTGGCATTTCTTGCACACGAAATGGCTGACGGCTCAAAGAAAGAAAAGATGTCAATGAACGCTGGATATGACGTCAAATTTGTCAGAGAAGCTCTAATAAATAACGTCACCAATTGCTCTGAAACAAAAATGAGCTAAATCTGTCTCCGGGTGGGATTTGAACCAGGGGCCTGGAATGCGAGGCAAACAAGAAACCCTTGCATCATCACAGATCCGCGATTGTAGATGCCTAAAGGTGTACGTAACAAATGTGTTGTGGGCTTCCACTTAAAACCATGTCTTAGAGCAATGTACTGCGGCCTACAGGAGTACCTGCAGACTGTAATTACAGGAGCAGCAATTTCCTCCCGTTGCTCTGACAAGGACGGCTGACCAAGCCACTCGGCTGTAGTAAGGAAGAGAGGAAAAAAATTACACCATCTTCCCGTGGGGAACCCTGATGAGGATGCGAAGCATGTTGAGTGATCTGGTTTTTACTAGCGCAAGAGGGAATTCCGCGTCCGGGTCCACACCGGTGGCAAAGGCACGCAAGTGCTGTTGTGTTACGGTGAGTAGGCGGTGGTTCTCGAGGCGCCGAAACTCGTCCATCATGTTCTTGTCGATGTTGTCTCTGTGGTAGAATCGGTAGTCTCCATCAGCTTTGGTGAGGTAAAGGTTGTTGACACCACCGGCTGAGAGCAATGTACACGCCCTCCTCTTCGCAGCTTTGTCTTCTCGTTCTTCTTCTTCTTCGGCGGTTCCCCTACGGGAAGATGACGACGGTGGTTGAACGCGAACCTATCTCGTGATGGATTCTTTGGTTGACCAATCCCTAGGGCATCCTGCCACAATCAGCATCAGAGGCGCTGCGGACGGGGCTGGTTGAGCTGTAAGGCGCGTGGCGCTTCCCGCCACAGCTTTCCCACGGAAAATTCAGCACCCCCCTCTAAAGTTTTCAGTTCGTCGTTTCCGTTGACGTTCAGCTTCGCGTGCCTTCGTTATATCAGTAGCTTCTTGACGTAGTTTGCATGAGTCAAGGACATAAGGCGCGTTCGTAGCACTTGCTCCTGTCCCGGATTTGTAGCGTAGTGGGAAGAGCACCGCGTACCTCCCGTTGCGGCCAGAGAGGCGTGGGATCGAAACCGGGCGCCGCTATTTCTTTTTTTATAGTGTAGTATCGCGGAGCTGTGGGTGTAAGGAGGAGAGTTGCGCATGCGCAGTGAGCGTGTGAACGGCGCCGCTATCAACGACGCAGGACCAGCCGAGCCTAAGAAATGCTCCGCATTTAAACTGCCCGCAGTGCAAGTTTTGCCCCGAAAGGGGTACACTGTATCACATCGTATGGGAATGCTCCCACACACCCGACCTCCCTCCCAATCCCCACCCCTCCCCTTCACAGTGGGCGGCGCAGCTGTCCAGCTCTGAACCCGGCTCCCAGCTTAACCTGGTGAGACGGGCCCGGACTGCCAGCCAGAGCCAGGGACTCCTGGACTAAGGAGTCTCCCCACTGGTCTGCCTCCACACATGGAGTCGGATTGGGCCTCAATAAAAGTTTATTCCTCCTTGGGGAAAAAGATGATGGTAATAACAAGCGAGAACAGCCGCACCACTGGACACGCACCGTACAAGCCTATATGAAGAAGGCAGCGTCAGTGCAGGCCCCACCTCACTACTGTACACAAAATAAGTGATATGCTTTCCACGGGACACGTTTTCTCTTAATTTCATCTGTGTGGTGTATACGACCATGGACTCTCAATCGTCGGCATCAACATCAGCTGAGCAGCTTCACCGCCTACGGAAGTGCGGCGCTGAAGAAGATTGGGAGCGCGCAACGCGGCTAATAGAGAAAAACGTATCAGCGATCAATTCAGAGCCATGGGCCGTGAAATTGCCCACCACGAGGAAAACCGAGAGAGGAACAGCGGAGACGGCGAGGAGGGAGAACCAGGACCTCGACAGCAGCAGTGAAACAAATGCTACCATACGGCGCTGCCCCAACACACGGCGCACAAGCAGTGCGATGCACAAGGCGAAAGGCGAATGAAACACGCTTCCCCGTAATACCAAATACAACATGACGAAGCCCACAATACGGGGATATCAGGTCAACATATCAACACTAAGGCCTTCGCTGTCACTGCATCATGCATTAGAAGTGCTCAGGTGTTGTCGAAATGTTTTCACCTCAGTCTGACTTTTAAAGACGATAGTCTTTCTTGGGCTACTTAAACGCAGAAATTTTGGTCTGTCTGCCTCTCACTCGATTCAACCATCCGGCCAAAGTACAACAGAAGCTGCGCAATGCTCTTATATATCCACAGCCAAATCTAAACGTCTAATTCCGGTGTCAGTGTTCATAATTGTCAACGTTGTTGAACAAGAACAAGACATTACGCCAATATAAGGCAGAAAATCAATACATAAGTGATATTTGCAGTGTTTCTTTATTCAAAAATTTACGAATACTCGGTTTTGGCGATAGCAAATGAAATGCTACATCAACTGCAGAAAACCGGCACCTGCTGTTGCCGCGCTACTATAGCTCCTGACGGCATTTAAGATATCAAACGAAAACATTAACGAAAGGTTCCAACTATATAGGTCCTTCGTTCTGCTTAGAATTCTCGTGGAGTAGGGGAAACATGGTTCTATTAACGTAGTAGTATGCCTCGATTCATGCCCGTCTCCACCGTACGGCAGCGCTGGCACCGAGGCACCCGACTTGGAGCGGTAAAACGCGGTAAATTTAAATTGACTTGAGAAACCTCTAGCGCTTGGGAGGAACGAGACGGAAGAGGAACAGCATGAGGTGAACGGAAAGAGAAGGGAGGCATTTACTTGGCAGGGGCGCCTGTCTACTATCGTCTTTCGTCGACATTTGCAACGAAAGGAGCAGATGCGTGGCCATTTTTTAATACGAAAATACGGTGCGAAGCCTTACTATTTATGTGCATAGTTTGGTATTTTCGAACTCATACAAAAGCAACTCTTCATGAAAGTCTCACATTTATGTGCATAGTTTGGTATTTTCGAACTCATACAAAAGCAACTCTTCATGAAAGTCTCACATGTATTTATAACCCAGTTGTGCTACGGGGAGCGGGAGAGAATGGGTACTTCCACTGTGACCAATTAAAAACATCATCGAAACGACTGTCCAGGTGATGTCATTAGCATTCCTCCACGAACGCGGTATGAAACGTGTTGCAGACAATGGGCGTACTGCGCTTTGTGTTTCTATGTGGAGCCAGTTACTATGGGCCGCGCCGCAGGCAACTGTAATTTAGGAGCGGACCACTCCAACACGGGCTTTTTTTTTATCAATGGGCCATTTTCTCTTTTCTCACATTAACTCAGAGAAGCGCCCTGAGAATGCTAATAACAATATAAACTAGCGCGTGATTTTAATTTTGCGCTGAGCGCCAGAGACTCGTGATGTTACAACTGTTGACCGAAGAGTAAGTGCGAGTATGCTTACAGCTGTGGCTGTTTCAAACGGTAACACTTTTCTGCTAATTTTGCGCAAAATATTGAAGCCAATGTAAACGCAGCCTATTAACCCGACAAAGTTATATTTAGTGCATGTACATGCCTATTTAGCTGACAAAGTTAAATTTAGTGCGCGTACATCATTTTCTGAGCTTTTCAGAATTAAGGTTCGATCTTTTTCTTCATGATTGAAGTGTTAAAAGTACTATTGCTCGTGTAACATTTTCCTTGCCGACATGGTGATGTCATCTGCTGCGATGTACTCGTAAATGTCTATTCGCATATGTAATGGTTGGTATTTCCGGTTATGCCAGGGCATGTTTTTTTTAATAAACTACCTTCTGAGAAGCATGAAGTTGACATGAAATATAATATTGTCCCACGGAAACATTTTGTCGACTATGGTAGCAGCGAACACAAGGCAACGCAGTGGGAGGTCATTGCGGTATTTCCTGAAGCTGCGGGAAGATTGCCTGACGTTTTGTCTTCGCCATGTTTGACAAGACTAAGACGGTAAAGCTCTTCTAAAAATTAAAATAATGTTGCCGCGATCCATGCCTTTTGATTCATTTACTTACATTTTTTAACAGCGCCTGGCTACGTCCGGCCACCTCATCTTGTGTTTTAAGCCAATCGCGCTCTTCTTTCTGCATGCCGCACTAGAAGTCCTCTTCTGATGGGGAAAATAGCTGCGTTGGTGTCACTATCCCGAACTCTTTTGTTTATTCGAAAGTTTTTTTTATCTAAATCTGTTTCTAGTAACGAAAGAACTGTAGATAAATGCGTGCAGTGGAAACGCCGCGACAACTCTCCACTGTGCGTGTCGCTTGGTTATCTGCAATCTTGTCGCTGCTTGCATAGCTTTGTTCAGTGCGGAGCAGAAGTTAGGTCCAATAATTGTTTATTTTAACGATGATTTTGCTTCGTTTTTTATAGTGTGACAATATATGACGCGCGTTTACCCGTACAAAGCAGCCAGATTTAAGAGCTTAATCTCTTACATCAAAATTGTGTTGGTTAAAAGAGCACAGGCTACTCGGTCAAGGAGAGCCAAAAAGCTTATTGTGTCTAACTCGTTTGACAATTACCTCATTTCACCTTCGTGATTAAATATTTAACGCTTTTATGCATGATGTTTGTAGTATTTCATACTTTCCCAGAAAAACTTCAAATTAATAGAACTGGGCATCGTACAAAAGGAAAACACTGCCCGAGGTTTGAAGCTGTACAGTAAGTCGAAGCCAACGTGAAGCTTTTAAGGAACTCAGGCCTGCGGAAGCAACAATCGATTTCAGCTTGCTTCTATACTGGTTGCAGTAATATTAGACATTTGTAACCAGAGATATCGCGCCAATGTTTCGCAGATATGGCGCCGGTGTGAATGTTTTATGAAACGAAAGTCAACAAATGACTTTTTTTATAAACTCACATGAATACTTAACGTTATGTCCGTAACGTTAGTGTGGTGTAAAAGGGTGCTAAACTGGGCAAGTTGGTACAGTGACATCTTGGCAAAGACGCACCAACTATGGGGATAAAAAAGTGAACAAAACGAAACAAGGGATGCTGTTTAGTTCCATTTTTATCGTCTTCGTCTCTTTTGCGTCATTGACAAGATTATAACATAAGCCTGGTCTCCATCCACACTGTGGTTACGAGCGGCACACATACGAGTTAATTTAAAATGCAATGTCTTTAAATTGAGATTTTTAGCTACACGGTAGTAACAGATGCCCGCAGTACGTGGAGATACACAAAAATTTGAGGAGAACAAGCAGTTTATTTATTAGGCATCGAACGCATGCACGCATATTACTGCAAATGCGCGCTAATTTAACCTCGTGAGTAAGAATTCTGAAACAAAATAATTGTACAGCACAACAAGATGCAACCAGTACTGCGCACGAAAATGCTGCTTAGAAACTTCATTCGAAAGTCACACCGACAATAAGGCGCTATTCAAAAACACAGGACGAGGCGTGGACAGGACAAGCGCTGGTGTGACTATGAACCAACACGCCCAAACGCTTTTCTCTTCATTCGAAAGGCTTGACGCTCATTCTGTGACGTAGGATTAGTACTGTTTAAATTATCAGTAAGGCTTGAGTGGAGTGGCAGGCCACAAATACAGCATTGGGCCCTTACATAATGCCAGCAAGATTCCTACGTGCTTTTCTTGAAGCCACAAACTCCCATCATTAGTAGTACAGGATACTGTAATGGGCACATGCTACAGTGGCGCGTACCTATCCAGCGTACAGGCCAGCGTTGTCCCAGACATAAACAATTTTAACTTTGTGGTTCTGCTTTTTGGAAACGGCTATAACTTAATGATGTTGAAAGAAAAGGCGGTCTGAATCGATGCCAACTTGCACTACTGTCAGCGCGGCTAAAATTTCTGTACATGTAAGAAACTCGTAACTACACAACAGCGATACTGAGCGAGTGCACAGTGTGGTGAATCCTGTTCTGTGCTCATCCAGTTGAGGTTTAGAGTTAGAATAGAGCTATAAATTACCTATCAGTTCCAGCCGGACGGTGCTGAATGAGACGTAAAGCTACGTGCGCCTTGAACGCAGCAACTTACCCTCAGTTTCAGCGACTGTGATGCGCCCTATGGTGAAACACAGGGCCGCTAGAGATAAAAATCGTGCTCCCATTGATGTCTTTGCTCCCCGCGAAGTCGACAAGCCCGCAACCACAGCAAAAGCAGAGCGTAGCCCGCAAACCACGTGTGCTCGAGAAGGGGGCGTCATGCTGTCATGGCGGATTCGGTTTCCGTCGCCATTCCTCCTCGGTTGGCCGTACTGTATTACCCATGGCGTCACGTAGAGTGTCCGAAAAACTGTTCGCGTGCGATCGTTTTTCGTCCGTAGCCCTTGGAGTAAGAACCTTGCCTTGGCGCAGCATGCAAAATGTGCACTGCACAAGCCCAGATGAACTAACATACATGAATTGGTTAGGTGACATTCTAGTAAATGTGTGCGAACACCAAAGTTTCAGCGCCAGTTCAGTCCAGCTTGATGGGGCAAGGAGTCACCGTTAAATACTGACATTCCATGTGGACGTTTTTTCTCTACAACTCCCCCTCCCCCGCCCGACCCCCCCCGGTGCAGCTATTTTTTAATAGATCGTAACACACACGCCTTTATTTCAGAATAAACACTAAATTCCCCTTCCAAAGCGACACAAAAAGGGTCGTCCCCAAAAATGCATAAAATTTGCACTGCACTAACGGTAATACACAAAAAATTGAGAGCCCTTCCTCTATTGTGACGATGGAAGACAGCCAACCGGTATTGGTTCATAACGGCATTGCGTTGTGTATGTAATGCTATCTCAAATGTTACAGCCGACTTCGCGGCAAATTGTTATATAATTTGTATCGGAGTAGCTTCAACAAAACAAGAGTTACAGCTGTTATTAGTAGCCATACTCCCTTCGTAGGCGGCCATGTATTGGCTGCAGGCAGATATTCTGTAACGTTTGCAGCTTCATTCTGAAATAATTGTGACAAGTAAATGAAAGTCGGCGTATGGTATACAGTCTTCTTAGCGGCCAATTTTTATAGGATTGTTTCGGAGCAAGTTTAGATAAAATAAGAGCTATAGCACTTGTCTGTACCCGTACTCTTCCCTGGATGCCCATCTATGGAAGTTTCCAAATTCACTCTAAACGACCTAATCACGACAAGGATATCACGACTGCGCCTGTCTTTGTGTACCTCTCTCTCTGTGGCGTCTTCCTTAGCGCAGTTTACCCCTTCTGAAAGGATATAAAACATGGGTAAATGATAGAGTCGTCTTAGCAGCCCATCGTGATTTAAGTTGGAGGGACGGGAGTTCTTATAAAACAACCTTTGTTGCTGCCGCATTCACGATAAAGTTGGCTTTGCCGCGAGGGCTTTTTGCTCGGGGTTTGTACTGAAGGAGAACAAAAATACAAGGAACCCTATAAGTCATGCACAGCTTCGCTGTAAAATAGCTCCCAGGTGGACTGGAATGACGAGTCTGTTAAGAAAGTCCCACAGGCAAGCACACATACAGGGAACACGAATGGCATAGCTACAGGTATACCCTTATCAACTCCTCCATCCCGTACCTCTGCTTGGGAGAGGTGGCTCGTCCCACCACGGGAGTTTGGGAAAAAAATAGCGGTAAAAACTCACCCAGAACTTCGACCTAATTTTAATAGGGAATCTAAAACAAGGTTTCTCCCTGTATGTCCGTCTGCCGAATAGACTTTCTTGCCGCGCTCTTGTAAGGAGTCGACGTGCGTTCGTCTGGATAAGGACCACAATAAAATGTCTCAACAACATATACATGCAATTCAGGGTAGAGCTCTTTAGTCAAGACACACAGAATGGGACTGACTGTGACAAAACTATCCTCTCCTAGAGAGCAGGCGTACTAGCAGCGTAATCGAGAGAACGAGAGACGTATGCACACCCGTGCACATGCAACGCAGCTTTAGCTCTATGAGCTGCAGACAGCCGGTGGGGGCACAGAGGGCGCATGCGTTCTCCGTGCTCTTGGAACAGGGTGCGAATGTGGAGGAGTAGGTAGTAGGTACCGTTACTCCTCCCTGCAGGCGCGCCGCCGGTTTAGCCCCTTTTTTCCTTACGAGGGAAGTACGTACCACATTGAACGCTTGCACAGTAGATCAATTAAAACAGGCCTTACTCAGTAGAATGACCGCTCCTGTTGTAGTTCATTAAAGCGATAGTTCTTTTTGGGACACTTAAACGCCAAAATTTTAGTCTGTCTTTCCCTCGTTTCATTTTTCCAGCCAAACGTTAAAATGAATTCTTGATGGAGAAGTTTATATCGGCAAAACTTTTCCAAAGTACTAAATCGATGAAACACACTCCATACTTGTCAACAATGTTGAGGAAGAAAAAAAAAACATTAGGCATATTTTACGCAGTACAGCAATACATAAGCGGTATTTCCAGTGTTCGTTTAATTAGGAATACATGGCTCCTTATTTTTGCGAAAGGAGATCAAAAATGCACGTTGAAAACAATGTTCCGACTCAGAAATATAAAAAGCCCTCGTGCCCAACCCGCGGCGATATTTAAAGAAGTCCAATAGTAACGAAATGTTGAAGTGGATGGCGCGCTGGCAGTGCAACGCGGTAAAATTGAATTGTCTTTAGCAAACCCAGCTCCGCCCTGTTTGTCGTGAGAGGAGCGAGACGGGAGAGGAAGAGTGTGAGGGGTGGACGAGAAAAAGAAAAGAGGTGCTTACATGGCAGAGGCGGCAGAAGACTATCGTCTTTCGACGACACTTGAAGCAAAGTGAGCAGACACGCAACCAATTTTTTGTAACTTTATTTATCTTCGTTTAAAAACACTCTTGTCCGTACAGCCGGGAAGTACCGCATACAAATTTGGTTCTACAGCGCGAATAAATGCAAACTGAAGTACTCTAATTCACATTTTCGGAATCCTTCCATAAGTTCCAAGTCCTCATCGTCATCCTTCGTCTTATTCTATAAAGAGGAAATATGTTTGTACGAAAAAAAAAAGTCATATCAGGGTGATAAGTTTGTGACTGCACAACTCCAATATAACAATTTAGGTACAGCAGTTAAGAACACATATTT
Source organism: Haemaphysalis longicornis (assembly GCA_013339765.2). Classification (NCBI taxonomy): domain Eukaryota; kingdom Metazoa; phylum Arthropoda; class Arachnida; order Ixodida; family Ixodidae; genus Haemaphysalis; species Haemaphysalis longicornis. The sequence continues at coordinate 13,417,941 of CM023457.1, forward strand.
CCGCTCCGTAACAGTCTGTACACCATTCTTCAATGCTTACAGTGGTAGAATCTGGAGTTCTGATTCGAAGAAATTCTGGAATCGTCTCTTTAACGTCACAAAACCCAAGGGCACATTAGCACTCTTCATGAGTTGCGAATGCGAAATCATCAATGGTTACTTGAACGCCGCTGAGTGCTCCCTCGAGTTTAGCGCCGCGATTAAAGATTTTGATTTTGGCTACTGGAAACTGTCATCGAGTTTAGCGATTAAATTGGTGCAGGTTATTTTTGCGCTTCTACGTTAGCATGTTGGCTCTAGCTCGGAATCATTTGGACGATACTATTGAAACTTCTACTGACACCCACAGCGGCCTAGCTCGTTGGTGGCTGTTACAACATTGGGTGAGGCCACCGCTTGAGCTAAGCATTGCTCAATGACGTGTTTCTGCCGCCATGCCAGACGCCATGCCATGCCATGCCCTGAACATAGCCAATGTTGCCGATGTTTTAGTTTCGAGGCCTCGCTATAACCGTAAGGGTTTATGCCTCGCTTAAATATTCGCGTCGTGTGTGTACGTAGAAAGAAATGCCGACAGTAACGGAGTGGAAGCCATATCCCGAAGAGCCCCCTGTTCATGGGGGCTGATTGCATGTCATTGTGCTGCATTTTACTCGACCTGATGTTCACGTAACTTTAATTTCCCCAACAATATAATTTCCATGTCTACACAAGCAGTTCATACTGGCCTAGGTCCCTAGAGAAAACTAGTCCTATAAGAAAGTCTACACAGAGTTTGAAACTGTCAAATACAACTTTAGAACGTTACGGCTCCCTGCGACGCAACATTTCACTAGCCCCCGCTTTGTTAAAACTACTGTTGAACAAGACTCTCGTCCGGTCAGACCTAGCATATGCCTCATCTATTTGCGACCCGCTTTCATAACTCCTTGCTAATTATGCTGAGGTTAGTTGGTGGTGCATACAGAGCAACGCATTGTTGCAGGACTGAATGCTCTCAGGAATACAAGAAAACGTCCGTTCCCCTGAGATCAAGAGATAAAATACAGCGCGTTATATGGAAAGCCTACAGCATGGTGTTTGGAAAAGAAGGGGACTACTAAGCACACCATCGATAACCTTATGGACAAGAGAGGTAGGCTTCTTGTCACAGTAAGAACAGAGCACCCGCCCCACGTAACCCGCGCGCCCTGCTTATCACACGCGTTCCAATAAATTTTTCTTTGTGTTCTTTTTAAAGCGAAGCTTTAGTGTTTTCATTGATGGCGTCTGCAACACAAAAACAGATGAAGTGAAAACGAGTGATTCCGGCCACGCTTCCGGTGGCCGGAATCGAACCAGGCGTTATGAAGCTGGCGTCTATCCGATTGCTCCATTTCGGCATGGTCGAAGCGGTTTAGATTTGGAGAGGGGTGCATGGACATGAAAAATTAGACGGAAAAATCCTGCACCCCATCGTGTTAAAACGACGATGATCCGCCACGAGAAAGCTTCGCGATGAACCATCGTCGTCATTAGACGGAGGCGTACCGAGTTTTAACACTTTGTTTAAAAACAGCGTAAATACATGCTCAGAGAGTCTAAATAAACCAGTTGGTAGTTGCGCTTCGTCCTGCTGCGTTTTCTTTCTGATACCTGTTGCTACTGTCCCAAGTTTAAACGCTTCACACCCCAGCTAATTCTGCAAATCCAGTCAGGGCTGTGCTCCCCTATTTATTGTCTTCAGTTACCCTCGTATATTCAGTATAAACAGGACCGGGACCGGGATGATTGGAGATTAATGGGAGAGGCCTTTGTCCTGCAGTGGGCATAGATAGACTGGGGATGATGATGATAAAGGGAAATGCAGGTACCCTTTCCTAACCTTTCAGTAGCAACTACAGTAGCTCAGTTGTACCTTTTTATAAAATATACTCTATTACCCTGACATCAAGAACAATTTTTTTGAGTTCCTTTATCTGTTACCGCGAGCATTGATCACAAATTAAAAAAGAGAAGTGCTATCCCACCGCCCAACTAGGTGTATCAACTCCTTTGTGCCAAAGGCTGCGTCGGAATGTGATCACGTTCCCGCCCTGGTCACCAGCATGACTGATCCTTCATCATTCAATACTGCTACACCAAACATCGTAAAGTATATTACCCACTAATCATTTAATGTCTTAGAGGGCTTAAGAGTATCGCTAACTAAATAAATAAATAAGTAGTTTTTCTTTGTTGTGTGGAGTGCTTTTTTAAGTCTGGAGGTTTTTGTGAGATTTGAAATGTCTGTTGTATAACTCACCTCAAAATCTCTAACATCTGAAAAAAGCTTGTTGGTCTGAAAAAGAGTAATCCGTAATAATTCACAGTTACAGGCACACCAAAACAAGTTCAAACGGCACACGCGAAATATCTGCTCGCGAAACCCGCGCAAACACTGAAGGCAAAGAGAGCAATCAAGCCTCACTTCGCATAGCATTTCCATTGGTCCCAGAACCAATCCCCCCTTTCCAATGGGCATAAATAATTCGAAACTTACGTAGAAATTACTTCTAGCTAAACGCTCACATAGACTGCAGTAACAACCCGTGTCAGATAAGGCTGTCAGATAATTCAATATAGTGAATATCTGCGAATTTTAGTGTTATGGCGAACAACTGTTTATGAACTTTTGTATGATCGCGGCCAAACGTACCGAAGCGCCCTGCGTAGATCATGTTTATTATAACAGCCAAGCGGCCGACACAAAAACAACACTGCGATAAACGAAGTAAAGCAGATTTGGAGTTCAAGAAAGTAAGTGCGCGTAAATAAGTTTCGAAGCCATTCAGAATTCGATTGTGAAGCTATCAAATTCGACGGCGAAGCCGATTTGGGGTTTCATACATCTTTTGTTTGTAGGAACACATAAAATTCCATACGATGCACCACAGACAGAACATGTGTGATGTGGGAGCTATGTGGTCTCCTTTAAAGCGAAGTTTTTTTATCTCACTGTGTCGTTACCAAAACGCAGTGCAGGACAGCCAACTTTACACAATCGGAGCACGCAGGACTATGATGATCATTTTCATGATGATGATGATGATGATGATGATGATGAAACAGGAATCAAACCTGGGTTCCTCGGGTCTTAAAGCCGACGTCTATCCGATTGCCCCGTTCCGAAACGGTCAAGGCAGTTTGGATTTTGAACTTTGGCTTTGACTGTGGTTGCATGGAAGAAAGTTTCACGTTGTAACCATCTTTCTTTTGCGAAAGGGGCTTTGAGTTTTTTCACTGCTGAAAGCGCGCTGCAAGGCCCCTTTGAAAGTTAGCGTTTTCTTTTCAACGACAGTTTTCGAGAGAACAAAATGGGGATTCTTTGCCCTCGTGTGGTGCAGCAAGTAAGCCTACTTCAGCGCTGAGGACAGAGTTCTGCACTGAAGTGTGCTAGAGGTATCTTCCACGCAATGTCCGCGTGTACTTCGTTTTTCGGTTTCCGACCTCGAAAGCAGCGCGTAAATGCAAGATACTACAGTTCATACAGGTCAATCTGTCGCTGCAGTCGCGAATCATCACGGATAGCGAGGGAAGTTTCTATTCTTACTTACGGTGGCATAAGACATTGCATCTTGTGGCTCGAGATTGCCATTTTTATTATAAAGTGATTTTTTCTAGTTTTTTTACTCAATACGTCTAACTAGCATTTGCCGTTTCTAATTCACTGCTTCGGGGCATGAGGAATATTTTTGTACTTGTCGATGGGCACTCTGCTGGTATTCGGGCTCGTGTTCAAACGCTGAATAAAAGTAAGCACAATAAAGAAAGTGTAAACGTGTAAGCAAAATAGCCGTAATGTGCAATAGCTCCACGATCACGGTGGAAACCGCTGGTTTCACAAGGCAAGTACAAGGCTGGTTTCACAAGGCAATGAATCTTGGATTCCTATTTTTTTTTTATGTTGCACTTTGTTTTTCAAAAGTTTCTGAGCTCAGTTATTTAACTAAATGATCGTTTATAGTGACAAAACGTCTTAGGACGACCTTTTGAAAACATTAGCGCACCTTTTGCCGCCACATACTACTTTCGAGCTTATTGGTTAGACATGCCCAGCTTGAGCAGAACACTTTTAGCGTGCCCACAACGCCACAGTCGTTGAACTGCGGCCCGCATAGACACTAGAGACAGATTTTCCTCTAGTATGTGACTCTGTGGCACGAATTATCTGTGAACATCGTCTTCATCGAAGCATTGAAGTACTCCGAAGCGGAATGCAAACCAGACGATCGTCACCGCCATCTTTCGGCCCATACACTGTCAGGACCATTGCAGGATGGTCACAGCCTCGAAGTTGAGACTTCGGAAATATGTGGAGTAGCAGTGTTGGTGACTTGCAGTTTGGGCGAAAACTCCACCTGTCTTTTCAGTAAGCAGAACCCTAACAAGAAAGGTATCCTCCCAGGAAATTGCCCACGAGGCTGAATCGTTGCTAAGAGCAATTCCTATCAAATTAATTCAGAGCAAATCCTGGTGAAAAGTTATCACTGAGGCGTGATGGTTTTTTCCTGCGTGGGTCAGGATGCCTCGCATCTCAACTACAACTACTGGCTTATGTAACGCTTAACCACGTATGTAACAAAGCAAACGTAATTACATTCGTGTGCTCTAAACTAATATAATTTCTCACACGGGTTGAGCAAGTGTAAAAACCCACACCAGAGACACTTTTTCAGTCATACTAACCTTAGCAGTATATCGTCGCAATTTTATAACAGATTACGCACTTAACATTTTATTTTAACGGGCTCTCAGTGAGTGAAGCCCACCCCCAGAAACTGAAGCATCTGTACTATTAATATTGTAATCTTATTTTAGAACCTAGCATAGCCGTAAAGAGGGACATGTAATTTTGGATAAAAGAAGATATTCTACAACCGTTGCTACCACCTTTTTCAGTCCTCTCCTCCCACACCATGGCATTCATGCCCCCTCAGACAATAAAGCTATTCCTCCTCCAGTCTGTTCGATGAAGGCCAGGAGTTTATATAAACTTACGTTATTACACAGCTCACGCCCAAGTTCTGGAAGACTAATGCTTTTGTTGTGCTGGTATGCCGAAAGCCGTTCACAGTCTTGGCAGCCCTAAAAAAGGAATAAGGTCACAATAATGAAGCCGAATGTTACACATGCCAGCAATTTTATTTTGAAGTGCCAGCACAAACGAATTTTAGAATGTTTAGAATTTATTCTAGATATCCAGTGCGGCTGTAGTGCTATATAGATGACCCAGAACTCTGCACAAGGAAGGAAAATGTTCTTTCCGGCCATAAATTGTAAAATAGAGCTTTCTAACTCCGCAGTATTGACAGTGCCGAACTAGTCTACAAAGGCATTATGTGTCCATTGGAACAACGACGTTGCCTCACCTTATCCCCCATTCTCCACATTAAAATTTTAAGGACACCTAAGCACTTTTAATGAGTTGTGAATACGACAGGATTAATGTTCTATGGAACGTAGCCGAGTGCTCCTTCAGGTTTTGCGATTCAAGAATTTTTTTTTAGTTTTGATGCGGGCTTTCTTTTCCAGTTTCGGCATTAAAGAGATTGGATTGGGGAGGGGGAGGGGAGGGGGGGGCAATAATCCCGTAAGCAATAAATGACCCATGAAGCGAATATCAAAAAGCAACTGCAAAACGGCTTGTAAGCCCCCCCCTGACTGCGACGAGCAGGACGTATCTGCATAGGTGTATAACCAAACGATTTCTCGTGATTTATTTTTTAATTTAGCACAACGTTGTGGTTTGAGGCTTAACGACGGTAACAGATATCTGCAACTTGACGTATAATGCTTTTGAGGCTGCGTGTCACATAGAGCGTCAACGTTACGGCTACGTAAAGTTAAGTTAGGCCGGGTCAGCTCAGGTAAACTTTATTGCCATTTCGTAACTATAAAAAGGGTCTATTCCTGGAAGAGTGGTGTCGGCCCCTTACCGTCAGACGGCTGCCAGGAGCTCGTGGGACCTGCCGGAGACCTCCGGCCGCTTGATAGCCTGTTGTTGTAAGGGTTGCTTTGTTGCTGAGCACAACGGCTTCTCATTGCTCAGTACTGTCCATTTGCGTGGTTAATGTGGAGTGTTCCGTGGGCAAGCATGAACTATTTTTTTTTCTACCAAAGAGAGGTAGAAAGAATTTCGCAGCACTAGCATAGTCCTGAGTGTGTGTCCGGAAAGTTGCGGTGGTAAAAGAGGAGTGTTAGACTGTCGCCTAATCATGCAACAGATTGCCATCAATTTAAGAGTGGCTGTGACGATGGATAAAGTGGATCGCCTAGTTTGTAATTTTAAGGAATGTCCCGGGAGACAACCAGCCTGTCGCTTCTTCCGTGCTGAGGAGCTGAACGTCTTCACCGAGGTTCATCCGGTTGCCGAAACCGCCGGCTGCCTAGTGATTCAGTTCATTTTCCGTCAGTGACGAGTGGGCTGGTGTCCAAAACCACAAGCACGTGTCGAAGTATGTCGTCATGAACGCGCGGAGGTTACTATCTACTTGGGTTGAAACCTGTCCTGCTGCGTAATTACGAATGGCAGCGCGTAGGTGTCAGACCCAATGATCGTAGGTAATGTCGATATTAGGGCGAGTTGGGTTAGCGATATTCCGCCTACAGCATCTGTGTACAGACGGCATGGTTAATGGCGAGGGGATCGTGCTGGGCGTTGGCGTAGGAGTTGAGCCGCTCGCAGTGGCGGTCAGGGTGAATGTTGCGAGGAAGGTGGCCCCTTGGATGTGTTGACGCACGTTGTCATCCAGACCAATTTCGGGCTGTACTGGGTGGTAAAGAACGTACAGAGGGTGGCGAATTAAGGTCCCTTCGTAACGTTGTTGGCCTACCTGTAGCACTTAGCGGCTCGTTGTGCTCGAGGGTGTTGTGAAAACTGACCATGCCGCGTTCTCTTGAGTATGATATTAACATGCCTATCGCAAGCTTGGTTGTCTGTCTCACTTCATTTTAACCATTTTAAGAAAGTAGTAATGTGGGTAATGCGGCTGATTATGAAGGCACGTACCAGACGTAGAAGGTTGGCTTTTTGCAGGGATGGTTTCTGTTAGCTACTAACAAGAGTCCTGTCGGTTGGCGTGAGCTTCCCCCAAAATGCGAACAGAGGCAACGCATCCCTCTAGCCATCCGACAATCTATCAAAGTAGCACCCAATCCTGGAAATATTCACCTCATATATAACAAGGCACGCCGAGAAGGCTGGATACGAGCCCTTAGAAAATGCTTTCCAAACTCCTTCCTTTACTCGGTACACGGATGACTCTCCGGGCCACCAGCAAGCTGCCCATGCCATAAGTGCAACCGACGCCAACGGTGCAGAACTGACAGCCGCTACAGTTCCCACGACATCTATTGAGGCAGCAGAAGAACTTGCCATCGCTCTGGCCGCCACCACTGGAGACAATTACATCACTATATAATGACCGACTCGCAAGCCGCCTGCCGCAACTTCCTGCTAAGTCGCATAACACCCGCGGCCCTCAAAATTCTGCAGAAGTGTGCGCCAGCTCCAGGAAATACACATTATCTGGACCCCCGGACACGAGTCCTTCGAATGAAATGAGGTGGCGCACGCCGCTGCCCGCATTCATTCCCAACGGGCCATTTCTCAATAAGACGAAGACACGTAGCCTCTTCGCTCTCCCAAGTACGCTACTCTCAGTTCTTGCACAGACATCCTGGCCCATTACCACCACAAACGACGACAGTTCCCGCCACCACATCCCCATTTATCCAGAGCCGAGGGGACTACCTTTCGCCGGCTTCAAACAATCTTATCCTCACGCCACTCTACTTCAGGCCACGTAGAGGACGAAGGACGATAGCAAGAGGACACACGAAGCGCATCGTGTGTCCTCTTCCTATCGTCCTTTGTCTCGGCGTTTGCGCTGTGGTTCAACATGCATCACCAACTCGCCCAAGTTTTCATGTTGCTACGCTCTACTCACGTTACCTGTGATTTTTGTCCCCTACCTGGCACCCTGTATCACATGGTATGGGAGTGTCAGAAAACCCCATCCCTTGCCCCCAGATCCTCACCCAACGTACGAGCTGTGGGCGGCCCAGTTAGCCATCACCAGACCTCTAAGTCCATCGTAGCCTGGTGGAGAGGGCCAAGGCAGCCAGCGTGGACCAGGGCTTCCAGGACTAGAGGACGCCCCCCACCGGCCGGGCGCCCAACCATCAGCGCCTGAAGCTCGTCTAAATAAGGTTTATTCACTCACTTACTCAATCACTCACTACTAAGGGCGACAGCGCATACCCGCGGGGGTTTATAAGCCAACGCTTACCCCACCCTGTTTTTTCTTCTTTCGTGCGAGTCCTAATACTCACGCTTATTTACATACACACCGCGGCATAATTAAATACATACACATACATACCCGCATCACCCTGAGGCGTAGCATCTCCGGAGAGTCAAGCCCCTTTACGCAACAGTATCAGGTCTCTCATCTCCTTAAGCGCGTTTCTAACCGCACACAAGGCCTCAAAGAGCCTCACCTTCTCCGCTTTGTGGACTCTTTCGCGACATCTCGCGTCCTGTACACTGTGCCCTACCTCCGCCTCTCACTTGCCCAGACAAACCGCCTTGAAGGAGCCCTCCGTGCCCTTTACCGTTTGGCCATGGGGATACCTCATTATGCCGCCACACAAGGCGTCTTAGCCCTAGGCATCCATAATATCCTCGAAGAACGGATCGCATCTCACCTCCAGGCCCAGCTTGAGCTCTTAAAGCTCTCGGCTTCATGTCGGACGATTCTCACCTTCTTAAATTACCCAACAGACAGTCTTCCCCATATCCCTCCCAAACCTCCTCCCCGGTCTTTCTTCCCAAACCTAGTAATTGAGCGTATTTCTCGCCACATGCACCCTGCTAACAACTTGGTACGCAGGCAACAACGTACAAAAGCATTGAACAGGCGCATTAATTGGCTTAAACAGAATGGTGCGGCAATCTAATTCACGGACGCCAGTTTTGACTCCACTTCTAGAGATGGTTCTATCGCCCTCCATAGCCCTACCCGATCCGTAGACACCATTGTCCACTTCAAAAACGCCACAACTTGTACAACCCTCGAAGAATTCTCCATATCCGCCGCCGTCGAATGTGCTGTGAAAGTCGAGCCCCCTGCCACCCCAATTTTCATGTTTAGTGACTCGCAGGTGGCGCTACGAAATATTTCTCGATGCACAACACGCCCTCATACTTCAGACACCCTCAACTGCGCCCTTCGCGCCCATCCTCACCACACGATAACGCTGGTATGGGTCCCCGGCCACGCCAACTTGGACGGCAATGCTCGAGCACACGAGCTTACCCGAGTACTCTCCCCGGGTCCGTCCATGTTGTGGCCCCATGTGTGCCACCCTGGCACTCAAAAGATTTCACATCAGGCACGCCGACAGCATCTCTTCGCGCTACGCGCAAGCAGGCAGTGTTTCCCGGTTCCCCCACCTCGCCGTCGCCAGTGAAGCCGCTTCTGTGAACCGGAAAGCACAGACCTCATCTCTTATCACTCCATCCCGTATCCACTACATGCATGGCATCCTCTCGCGTCCCACTTGCTCTACACCCAAGTGCCCTTCCTACCCATCAGTACGACACCTTTACTGGGAGTGCCATCCGCCAGACCTACCACCACACCTGCGTTCCCGCATCGCTTCCTGGGAGGACTGGTTGAACCTGGCGTAGATCAAACCGACGCAAGAACTTTTGGCGGCCCATTGCCTTCGTGTTAGTGCGTACCTCTGGGAGATCTACGGACCAACCGTCTCCTAATGAAGAGACTGTGGCACGACAGGCCCGGACTAGGGCTGTTTAAAGAATAAAGTTTTCTTTCTCTCTCTGTCTCTCGTACCGTACAGAGGGAGAGTCTGAAGCATCTACACCGACGGAAGCCGCAACCTCGGCGGTGGCGAAACGTGGCCATTCACGCCAGTACACTGCACATACCCCGCGGAAAAACACGAAAACATTACCCCCAGCGCAAATCTAGAAGTACAGCTAAACGTCGTGTTATTGACAATGACTGCTCACGCATTGGCAACTCAAACAGCACTTATGTGTCCTTGCTGCGTTTTTTAAAGCGAAAGCTTTCTTAGCGGTACCAATGGGGTTCGGTCAGAAAACTAATACATTTCTCCATAGACCGGTTGGTCCACCGAAAAGCTCTGATAACATCTCTGTATACACGGCCCGAGCGTGATACTGGGCTTCGATTGTGCCAAAACGGGCACTTGAAAACGGCAAAAAAGCAATATTTCTGGATAGCACAATACACGCATCGATTATGAAGGAGTACAACATGTCTTTATCTCCTAAAACACGGGTAGGTACACATGTAGATCCTTCGCGGATGCGCTTACTTAGTGCTTGAAACATTGTCGTATGGGTTCGTTCTTTGCGATTCGTGTCTTCGAACACTTGACAATCGATTGCATTCACTTTCAGCGAAGGTTTGACGCCCTTTTTGCGAAGGTTATGAAGCGCTTTTGACGCAGATTTGATGTGAGAAAGCTTTCGCGCTTCTCTCACCTTTCTTTAGGGATGAATGGTAAAGTCATTTTTTTTTATTTTTTACAGTATTGACGCTGGCATTATTACGCGGCGTTCACCACGAATGAACGCCGCGTTCGCCTGGCCTCCTTCTGTGAGCGTTGCATGGAACCGAACGGCTTTGAGACGTGGTCGGCAATACAGCTAAATCAAAGATTAACCAAGCGAAAGCAAGATTTAACCAGACTAAGCCAAACTTTTGCTTTGCATATCCAAGGTTAGCTGGGCTAAGCCGTAGCCATTTTTTCTTCTGCGAGGCACGGGCGAGTGGAACAAACCGCGCCATGACTATACCGAAGAGGCACGGACATGGCCGCTTCTAGTGATGCCAAGCGAACAAATTGACAGTTAAACTTTTCAGTGAATAGTATCTATAGTTTAGCAGTTTAATAGGATAACTGAGCGGCTATTTTCAAGTGTTGGCGCCTTTGTGCCAGCATAAACAACAACAATTTTGATTTCCTGACGTAGATACCGGTCTCTGCCAGTCTTCATTTCAAATTATTTGCATTCATATAAACATTTATGGTGGCTATATTTCAGACGTTGGAAGCCTAAAACTTTGTTTTGTCTGCCTGTTTTTGGAGCCTAAAACGCGCTTTTCTAATGCCTAAAAATCCGGCCTCTGGTAATCACTTTACTTGGCTTTATCTCTAAACCGGCAGTGTTTTGAGGCCAATTTTTTTTTTTACTTCGATTCATTCTTTAGGCTTCCACGCCTCGCGGTCGAACGTGTAATGTCGCCAGAAGTAATTTATATCTACCTCATGGTCGGTTTGGTTGAGCACGCAGGTCAGTATGTCGCTTATAACCCCTGGGTCTGTGAGGTCTGTGGACAAAAGTAAACATTTATAAAGTAGCACGAAACAACAGCAGCAGACGAAGAATGAGTGTAACACACAAAAAAACGCTCACAGACAAATAAAAACCACAAAGCCCTCATTGTTGCGGTGCTGTGGTAAAATGACCGCAAACGCAAAAACCCCGAACAACTGCACTCGCACCCAAACCCCCTCCACACACACGCACAGCACCCACGCACGGTCGCAACACTTGGTAATCCTTGGATAATACGAACGTCCTATTTTCGGGTCCCACATTTAAAATTTCTGTTTCCACACGAAAACAAATGCCCGACTACTCCCCATGTGCCATTCCTTGGCGTTCTTTACCGCTGGCTCTACTTTCTCCGCTCTTTCAACGAGCCTCCCAATCGCAACTCTCATATGCTTCCTGCGTAGCGGGAGCCTCGGGTCTGGCAGTATTGGTTCCACAGGTAACATTAGAGGGTAGAAATCGCGGATGCTGCGTGGGGATAAGAAGACAGTCCCCTTGTCGCCTTCACCCGAGTTGTCGGCGCGATGCCACTTCACCGACGCCACCTCATAGCGCCTTCAGTATGCCAACTTTTGCGTCAGGGCGTGCGAGCATTGCCAACACCACCTATGGATAGCTATACAGGTTCGTAGCCTCCGACCGCATTTTTAAAGCCGTTTTCTTTTGTATAAATGAACCTATAAGTCTAGTTCTGTGAGTTGTTCGCTAGTAAACTTGCTTACAAGCTAATAATTTCTGTGAACACACGAAATCGCGGTGTGTGGGACATTCGGGTTCGGTTCTGCCAGCGCGCTTAAACAAAAAATGTTTGTTTTGTCGGCTCGTCTCTGCTTGCAGTTCCACACTTTCGGACTACAGTGTGTATCCGCTGTTTCAATTTTATTTTCGACAGCAGTGAAATTGTCTTCCTTAACCATATCCGGCTGTAAAACGTTACAAGCAAATTAAATGATCGAAATACGCGGAAATACAGGGAAAATATATGCCCCAGTAGAATTCACCGTGAATCCAAACGCTTCGATAACCTTAGTTTCTTAAAAACGCATATGATGTCACATTCAATAGCCTGTACTTATAGCCATGTTCTAATACATTGGCTGCGGCAGCTGAATGTATGTATACGTGTAAGCATTCCATTCTTCTTTACTTGTTATCTTTAAAATTTCCGCGTGATCTGAAAACTTCTGAGGAACAAAATCAAGGATTGCATTTTGAACTCAACTTTGTCATGCAGCACCAACTTGCGGCACCAAAGCGACAAACCGTGCTAGGGTATAATTGGAAGTTGAGGAGTAGAATTGGCAGACTCAACTATCATGGCATGCTAGTATTTTGAGCCTGGCTCTGAAACTCTCGAACGAAACAAGTTATAAATTAATTTCTCACTGCAAAATTGTATTTCCTCGTGGTCTTCATCAGAGGGGCTTTCTTCAGTAATGCTGTTTTCACTGGTGCTTTCTTCAGGGCTGTTTTCTTCATTGGTGGTTTTTTCGAAGCTACCTGGCACCGGCTCCGACGCTGTGAAAACGACAAACGTAACCAGAGTAATGGAGGCTATAACAAATTTCAAGCACACCATCTTTAAGGCAGGCGTATAACGCTGTTTAAGGGTGTCTTGTAAAACTCGTCTTTTAAAGCAAAGTGGGCGTCACCTGATCGGTGACATTTTGGTCCTTTTATTTTTAACACTATTTTGTACCAACGGTTCCGCGATCTCCCTGCGTATAACAACGTAATGCCCCTCATACACAGCACAGCAAGCGTTGTAACAGACGTACCAGCTGCGTTTGACCTTAAAATGCCATAAAACTAGACCCACCTTTGCAAGCATTGGTCACCGCAAATAAAGCCTATAACAAAAAATTGACTGAAAATAAAACGCATAAAACAATTCGGTATAACAATAAAAAAGTCAACTTGATATTTTCATGAGCAAGTTGTCCACGCGCGCTAGAAGGCATGAAATCCCGCAAGCAAGCAAACAAATCGCCGAGCAAACGATAAAGCGGCCAGTCGAAGCTCTGGGCAACATTTACAGGACTGTGAAGAAACATGCCAGAAACAATTCACAAAGCAAGCGAGTTTTCCTTCGCGAAAGTATCTAGGGACACCCAAGCTGTGAACGTCGGGAGAAGCAACCAATCTCTAGCACATGTGACGACGGTAAGGTCAGTACGCTGAGGAACAGTCATGTAGGCCGCGCTGCAAATGGCGTTCTAAGCGCGTACGCGGCGCACAGTGTCTGCCTCGGGCATTGTGGTTTCCAGTGTGTGTAGTACTGACACATGACTGGGGCCTATGGCACTATTTTCTCGACATTAGCGAAGATCCAGATTTAACTAAACACGGCCTGTCTGCCGCTGCGATTTGTCAAAAATCGCTGTCCACGGTCACGAAAAGAATTTATAAGGTCAAGTACGGTTACAAGAAATAATTAGCAGTCCAAACAAACCGCAATGATGGTTCAGTGGTTATGGCGTTGTGCAGCTGAGCCCAAGAACGCCGGTTCGATCAAAGGTACGGTGGCTGCTTTTCAGATGGAGGCGAAAAGCGAAAGCGCCCGTGTGTCGAGATTTCGACACGCGTTAAATATCCCTTGCAGTTGGTCAAAATTAATCCGGAGGAGCCGCCCACAACGGCGTGCCCCATAGACTAGGACGTAGCTTCAGCACGTTAATCATACAATCGTCAATAGTCCAACCGCCCCTTTTTAATTAAGGGACTTATAAAACTCCGCGTGTGAAACCCTGCGCAGTCATGCTGTCAAAACAAAAGTAGTCTGTAGCCCGGTAATTATGATTCTGTCTTGAGCAGTTGCGCGTTCAGGTTTTTATCCCAAGTGCTGACATCTCATAAGTTTTTAAGTGCGAATGCACTTCTAAGCGAGCCTGAATCGTCGCCGCCGTAGTCATAGCAACAGCTCGGGTGCGCGCGCACCTCGTCTTCCTAGCAACGGGGGGAGATGGGTCACACGCGCGAATCTGGCCCTCCATGGAGATTCCTACAACTAACCACCACAAACATTGACGTCGTCGATGGGCCTTGTCAACGGAGCGGTGGAAAGCTTGACGTGTCGAGTCTTATATGATGTGCGGGCGAATGTTTCGCGGTTTTACCGATAAGCATTTTTGCTTCGCCCCTCTCATCATCATTCACTTCGTGGAGATGGCGGAATTTTTTTTTAATTAAGGGACTTATAAAAGTCGCGTGTGAAACCTGCGCAATCATGCTGTCAAAACAAAAGTAGTCGGTAGCCCGGTAATTATGATTCCGTCTTGAGCAGTTGCGCGTTCAGGTTTTTATCCCAAGTGCTGACGTCTCATAAGTTTTTTATGCCTGTGCTAAAGTCACCAACACATGCAGAGGTAAAAATTAGACGATAGTTTAGGCTTCCGCGAAAGGAACTTCACCCATAATTTAGTTTTATGCCTACTATAGGAGCTTCCGTGAAATGCACCGACACTGCGTGGCTGTCTCCATAGGCACCGGTCACTGCCCAGAGGGCGACACGACGACGACGACGACGACGACGAACGACGACGACGATGATGATGATGATGATGATGTTGATGGTGATAATGATAATGGTGGTGGTGATGCTTAGCGGCTTCCCCTTTGTAACGGGGTGGCGTTGCACAGTGACCTTAGTCGTAACGCCACTGTACAATCACCTCGCCACTACTAGCAACTGAAAACTTTATTAAGAAATGCTCAGTCTACAGTGAGTTGGCGTTTCTGGGGTAACAAGTGCTAAGATAGCAAACTGTGCACCTGATGGTTCGCATTCATATAGGCCAGTGTAGTTTTATTGGTATTTGTTTGTGTGTGTACATAAGTTTGGGTTATCGGTGTCTGTCGCGCTAATGTATTTGTGTGTCTTCATAAAATTTTCAGTTGCTAGTAACACGTCGTCCTGTGTCTTTCTGTTCGGCATCGCCGTCTTTCTTTGCGCCTTCTTGCATAATGGAAGCAGAAAAGCTGTCCCCGGCCTGACAGCTAGCGTACTCGTTCAAAGAACGACCTGTGGGTGTATGTTTCAGTTGGAGGCCGACCTTCTTAAATACCTTTACGAAAGTTCTAAAGACGTGTACACCCGGTCAGCGGCCAATCTTTCACTACAAAGGTCGGCCTCTGACCGGAACATTGACCAATGAACAGTTCTTCAAAAACGTAAACTTTTTTTACTTTTTATAGAAATAAGCAGAACCGTAAATAAGCATCCATATATCCCAATAGAGTGCTGGGGTCTTGGCAAGTTCTGTGAATATTATAAGCACCTTCCTCTAACAGAAAAAAAAAATTGACTAACATGCTAAGTTCCAGTTGGCGACCGATGTTTTTTCATTTATAAAGGATGGGTAGTTTGGTGATATTTATGCACTGTGGACATGCATACCCCTCATGCGAGCATGGCGTTGATACCACGTTTTTTCTTCTCTTCTGGTAACCACATCTTTTAAAAATGGGAGAACGGGAGCAACCAGTGGTCGGGCTATTGAGCGAGCTATATAGTTCGGTCACGCTAGCTGCGCACTTACCATTTATGTGGCAATTTTATTGATTCAGTGCTCTTGTAGGAACAAAAAGAAGCACCGTCACTGCGCATAGAAATAGAGCGAAAAAAGTTTGATCCGAAGCTTGCGGCGACGTGGCCCAACCGCCTCTTATTTTCAGCATCGAGTCGAACGTTATTTTGTTTTCAACGCACTTGCCGCTAATCAAGGATAAGTATCACGCTCCTTTAGACACGAAAGCGCTGAATGCGGCCATTTATCATTCGGTGCGGCGCATCTGCTACATATACATAAATGTCCATGAGTAGACGGTTGAGGATCAACACGCTACGAGCCCATGCTGACCACTTCCGTGAGAGTGGCGAGACCTAACAGCATAACTTAAACAAAGAAGCATTTAAAAAATTGACGCAGCTTGCACTACGGGTGCAAGGCGGAAAAACAGCAGAGCTGGCGGCCCCTCTCTTTTCGTCAGAGACCCGGCTGTTGCATCCTATTAAAGGGACCTTAGAGGGACTATGAAGACAAAATCTTGTCTTCGTGGCCCCTTCAAGCAGCAGCAGCCCACTAGGTCCACTGCAGGACGAAGGCCTCTCCCATCGACCTCGAACCAATCCTGTCCCCTGCCACTCGAGTTCATTCGCTCGTTATTTCTTCCCTCAACGGAGTAATAGACCTTCCTTTTTTAGGTTCGGAATACCTTAGGACCGCACAATGTCCGGCCGCGTCCGTGCGCAGAGCATTCACAATCGCAAAAAATCACACAGGCACCGACAGGATTCGGGCCTGTGTCTGGTAGACCCGACAGAGTTAGTGTCAGTTACCTTACCCATTGTGCTACGACCGTGAATTAGTATCCGAGAGCCAAACGGATTACTCCCTCGCCTGTAACGGTCGGGAGTACCTTAGCCTCCTCCCAGTGTCCGTCCGCGTCCATCCGCGTGCACACCACCATCAAGCGAAAATCAAGCGGAATTCGATATAAGCCGTGAGTTTCAGTTTCATTTTGGAATAATCGAGGTGCAACTCACGGCTCAAATGGAATGACGGTCGGGGCGCAAATCGGATGTCTCTCGGTGCGCAACTTGGATGTCATTTCGAGTGCCCGTACTCCGCACCCTCGCCATCATCCACGGAGTGGAGATGCTGAAATTTTTTTTCTAGACCCGTCCATCGGTGTCTACTCTGTCACCCCGGTATAGTCCACTGATTGTCGTTTCGCCAAATTGCATGGCAAGCCCAAGTCCATTTGTTTTTATTTGCTGCGGCTATGATATCTTCTACTCTAGTTTATTCTCTGATACAGGAGGCTCGTTTTCTGTCTTTAAGTGTTACTCCGATCATTATCCATTCTACAGCGTGTTGAGCCGGCGTAAGGTTGCTTTCACGTTTTTTTTAGCAAGGCGCCAAGTTCCCATTCCATCCATCATCACCTCATATTTATTTCTAAACTTGCCGCTGAAAGTTCTCCATGACTGGCAGGTCCACATCATTTTGTCCGCAGACTTTCACATATCGCCCAAAGTGAACAGCGCGCCAGAACCCGCGGCCAAGCCAAAAGCCAGCGCCCGCACAACGAACCCAAAGGAAATTCTGCGCGGCCGGAATGATTCCAAGCTAAAAAAAAGCGGAGAGAGAGGAGTCTATTGACAAATTCATTAGTTTGTTGCCCAAATTAAACCAGGACGAATGTGAATCTATTGACCAGGAGATTGGCATTCAAGAGTTGGTGCCTAGCATTGAGTCACTGGTGAAAGGCAAAACCCCAGGACCTGGTCTCACTGCCGAATTTTGCCACATATTCTGTTCTTTGCTGGCTCCATTTTTAATTGAGGTTTACCGCGAAACTTACAAAACTGGATATCTTCCACCTAGCTGACATATGAAGGTCACACTATTCTAGTCCCGAAAAGTAATGATCCTTACAAACTGCATAAAGTACAAAGTACACGGATATCGTCCTATTTCTTTAGGTAGTGTAGATTATAAACTATTCGCTAAGATTTTGGCCAACCGTCTTCAAAATATAATTGAGCTCTTAGTTTGTGACCATCATACATGTGCCATCCGTGGCCGATCTATTCAAACTAACATTCACCTACCAAGGTCTTATACTTGAGTTCGTTTCGGGTACTTCAACCAAAAAAAAAAAAAAACCCTAGTACAACTAGATTTGGCAAAGGCATTTGACCGTTCAGCATCTCTGCAATATACAAAACAGGAATCAATTGTCTTTGTCGAGAACACAGGCGGCAATCTGTCGACCAAGCTACAAGCAAACCCCGGTCTTTCATCCAAGTTTTAACAGGAAGCGTACACACTGGTACACTCCCTGTTAAAACTTGGATGAAAGACCGGGGTTTGCTTGTAGCTTGGTCGACAGATTGCCGCCTGTGTTCTCGACAAAAGACAATTGATCCCTGTTTTGTATATTGCAGAGATGCTCTTTTTCTGGGACATTTTGCAGCGAACGCTCAGAAAAGACCTGAATATCACGCCTTTCTCAATCCGATTTTTGCCATTCGCAATCCTGGCGAGCCCCCCTATGATGTTTGGGTTGATTGATTTGCACAATCTGTAGCGATGGCGCTTAGGTGATATAGGCATGCTGAGCCACCAAGATCAACGAAGTCATACTTCCGAGAAACTTTGGCACTTATAGTGTGTAAAATTTGTTTGACCAACCACCTTACTGGTTCCCGCTTTTGAACGCTTGTGCGTGTTCACCTGAATTTTGATGGATTTGTGCTTTTCCATACTTCAGTGCATTCTTTTGTTTGCTTCACTATGTAGTCCTCGTACTGTCATGCTTGGGCGTATTCTCCCATGCAATAAAGAAACAAAAGCGAAAGTGGAGCAATTTCATAGATGCCGGATTCATAACGCGAGGAACCTAGGTTTGATCCCGACCACGGGAACTGTTCTTTTTTCTTTCCGATTGGCTGCACATCTTCAATTTAATTCAATTCAACCTTTATTTCCAACAAGAAGTTGGGGGTCCCCCAGTCGAGAAGTGACCGTAAAGACCACTTGAAAGGTGCCTGAGGGCCCGCACTCGCAACGTAGACAGTGTCGACGTTCTGTTTCCCTTTTTTTTTCTCTCATTATACAGAGTTGTTCGGCTTCAAGAGTAGGCGAAGAACAACATACACTGTCATGCGCAGATGAACAATCAAGCACAGTAATTGCATTGACACAGGAGCAAAAAAAAGCAGTCGTAAAAATCGAAATATTTCTATACAGGGACTCCATAGACACGAAAAGGCAAAAGAAAAGAAATGTTATTGTTTCCCACCGCTGATAACCCGTACCCCCCGGCCTTTTCAGTTAGCCCGGGGGTTAGGGTGTCGGTTTCACGTCGTAAAGGTCCCAGGTTCGATTTCCGGGACCTCTCTAACATCTTTTTCTTGGGGCTTCGGGGCTTTCTGTCTACGACGGACGAATTTGCGTCGGCCTAAACAGCTCTGCTGTTACAACAAGGCCCCTTTCTTAATATAGAACGAAGCTTTCCCAGGCGAAGCTTTCTCACATCGAACCTGAGTGAAAGTCAAGGTCCAAAATCCAAACTGATTTGACCGTGTCAGAATGCCGCAACCGGACAGATGTCGGCTACATAACGCTAGGGACCCGGGTTCGATTCCGACGACGGGAAGCATTTTTTAGGCGCTTGATGTGCCTTCGCTTATCATCAAAATCGATTTGAGAAACCCGTTATGCTTTCCTGCAGGGAGTTCTGGTAAAGGGACGGTTGCCACCAGTGAGGCGTAGAAGCTTCGCTTAAAAAAGTAATTATTTCATTTATAACAATCATATCGGCATAACCCATCGAACTAAGTGATGGCTGAATGTCGTAAGCCTTACAGGAGTGCAGAGAAGAAATTTTCGTGTTACGTTTTTTTCGCTGCTATGCGTGCCTACCAGCCCACTAATCATAGAATAACACATTAGACGGTCGAGGGCAGCGTAAACATTTATTTACGGCGTCGTTTATTCGTGTGAGTTTCGGTTTCGACAAAACGAACGCCGAGCGGCCGCCATAACAGGAGGTATCACGTGACGTTACCATTCTTGCCATATCGCTGCCTCTCGGGAAGCGCGCGCGAGCGCGCCCAGACCGGCCGAGGTCTTCGCCGTCCCCATAGGAGGGAGCATGGCCTCAGGCGGCCCAGCTTCGGCAAGCCAACCTCCTCTGAAGCTGCTTTCTCCTCTCCTCGGGCTCTTCCCGCGCAACGCATTATGGAAAATCCACCAAGCTCAGGCCCGCGGTAGCATTTAGTGGGCTCCGGCTGGCTGCCGGTGGAGGTGGAGGCGAGCGCCGTCGCCGAAGGCGCCGTACAAGATTGTTCGCCAGCGTTGCGCTCCAAGCTTCGTATCGTGGAAGTACTGCCGCTGTCGCTGTTCAAAGCAAGGGGAGACTTCGATCGCATTTTTACGTAGCACCCTCACGAGCTGCAAGCCGAATTTCACTTCTGACGTTGGATCGCTCGAACGCGCCGCCGTAAACATTCACAAGCATGGAGCGGCCTACAGCTGCGCGGTGTTTGCCAGGTGTGCTGTGACGATTGCGTTTGGCATTCTGCTGAGTTATCGCGCGTAACGAATGTCGTGTCGGCGGGGAGGTGGTGAGACTAGCTTTGGTTTCGCTCACGCGCGCTTTTGCATACGTTCGCCTTTTCGGTGCTCCGGCGTGGTGGTACGTTTTTATCTACTTCAGTGCACTCAACAAAGTCTTTCTTCCTTCCTTCCTTCCTTCAGTGCACTGGAAAACAAAGGGTTCAGAACCCTTATGTTGGGTGTGACCACCTCGCGTCGCAAGCAGTACGCCGGCTGTTTGCCCGCTGACGACCGCTCGATCGGTGCGATACGTATATGAAAAAAAGAAAAAAACGAATGCTAGATTACGCCTGGGAGGGACCTTGCTGAATTGTGGACTGACTGCGCCTTGGCAATAAATGGTTGATTACCTAGAATGCCTAATCTTTTCAACTTTTCCTGAGCGGCAAAGTTGAAAAGATCATCTCCACTTCTGCACGCGGCGGCGGCAGACAACTCTCCGACTGCGGCGTGAACTTCGACGGGTCCGAAAGCTCAGTAAACAAAGATGTTTTCTGCCTCTCCCGTCCGACCACTTTGCCCGCACGATCAGGCCGCTGAACGTTTCGGGTTGCAGGCAGAGCTGCGCGCAACGACTCGTCGCCGAAACTCGAATACGCGGACGGCCCGACAACCAAGCGGATAGACGCACGCACGCAGCGTCGGCGAAGGGCCACATGAGGCGCAAAGAACTACCGCTTGCCTGTCACGTGCGAGTTGAACTCCCATTAGTTTTTAGATGCGACTGCATCTCATTCACTCGCCTTGTCCATGCAGCGTCGGCGTCGTTGTCGTCCGCCCCTCCCCCATTCTCCTCGCCGCGCGAGCTGCGCTTTCCGCCGCTCACCCCCTCTCCTCTCCGATAGCGAGCACTCTCTCGCCAGGGGCATTGGATTGGATTCGATAGGACTGGCTTGGCTTGGGCTTGGATTGGATTAAAGTGGAGTGTGTTGGATTGTGTTGCGTCATAGCCGCGCCACGTTGCGTCGTAGCCGTGGCAGGGGGTTCACGGCACGTTTCACGCGATGGGAGAATCAACCTAACGGAAACAACAACGGAACCCCGTAAGCGCCGCATCTACACAGGGGTTCCCGCGAGGGGAGGTGGGAGAATTTTTTCCTTTTTATTTTTATGACTAGGCTTCACGATTGTCACGTGACGCTCCCTCCTAAACTTTTCTTTCCTCCATGCTCGAATGCCGGCGCAGCTGCGTCAATCGTAGTTTTTCTGGCGATGTCATTTCCGTAACGGATATGACTTCAGTGAGATCTTTGTGGACCCCGGCATAAAATACTTTCGTGTTAAAAAAATAACTTCACAATGAAACAGCAAGTATCAAAACACCACAGTTGGGGATGGATATATTACCTCCCAGATAACAGACATCAATGGCAGTCTGAACATTATTTGCAGTAACCTCGTCACTAGAAAAAAGCATTCCAGTTATTATCCAGTTAATAGGTGCAGAAGGCAGTTTATTGGGCGAAAAGAATTCCGCAAACCACTGATTTTTCTGCGAAGGAGTATATGTCTAATCCCCAGTTTTCATTCTAGTGAAGCGCCGCTTTAACCGGCGCCGCTCCGCTGCTCCTCCTTGCCACCTATGACGCCTGCCACCGCTGCCACCGCTGCCACCACTGGCGCAACTTCGTTATCAGCCGAAGTTGCGCAATCGGCTGATAACGATGGTAGTGCTGTTCTCAGATGATTACGGATAATTAACAGAAACGCGAATGGGCGTAAAAACGGCGGAAAGCCGTTGCCACCAACGTGTAGCCGCAGCCATGGCCGCCTGAAATTCCCCCTCGTCAAGTAGCTGCGAATCTCTTTTGTATGGAACTCGAAAAACAAACTGCGCGCAACATTAACGGGGACAAGAACACATGAAGACGGCACAACTTAAGCACTTCTGCGCTTGTGCCGTCTTCATGTGTTCTTGTCCCCGTTAATTTGCGCGCAGCAGTTTGTTTTTCGAGATGCATCATTACCAACTCGCCCAACTCTCAACCCTTTTGTATGGAAGAAACTTGCCCGCTTGAAATATCGACGTGAGCACACAATGTTAGATCTGCTTGAAAGGATTTTCGAGCGATATTTTCGCCGGTATTTCACGCCTAAGCATGCGCCCATAACCGGTTGCCGGGTTATGCGTGCACAGGTTGGGGGTGGAAGGAGGAGGCGCGCACGCACAGCTAGGCGTCATGCCGGTACCGATAATACGCCCGTTGTGCCTGCGGGGGATTTACACGTGAAAGTCTGAATGCGACCCGTCAGATATTGACAGTGGTTGGGAGGTTTGGGTTTTGGTTACCGTGATACACAGATAGTAGAGAGTTTTAGCAGTACGTATGCTCCGGCCGTTCCGTTCGTTACGTTGCTGCCGGGTTTACCGGGACCCGACTGCGCATGCGCCATTTGTTCCGTACGCGGCCGGCGTCTCTCCCGGCGCTCTGCTTCCGTGTTACCGTATCCGGAGCCCGCAACCGGCTTGCGTTGCTCTGTTCGGCTCGGGTAACACAACAATCCGTAACACAACTTTTCACCACACTATCATCCCCTTTCTCGCATGTGAAACTTTACTTGAGCTACAACTGCCGTGAGCGATCGGTGACCGAGACATCTGCGTAGCCTGTTTCGATGCTTCCGCGCAGGTACCATCTCTCGGCCGCTCGCCGCACCGCGCGCCGCGGCATCCACGTCCGGTCAGCATAGGCTTGCATCGCGGCAGATATATCTGATCGCCGCTTTTAAAATAAGCTCTGAGAACAATCCCTAGCACAATTTTTCACCACACTAACACCTACTTTCTCGCAGGTGGAACTTCGTTTTAGTGATAAGATTGATTCGGAAAAGCAGCGACAAGCGGTTGCTACCGTGGTCTGCGCCGGTTCGAGCCGCTGAGTGTTCCGAGCTGGCAGGTGCGACCGGCGTGTGCGCGGACTTTTTCCGATGCAGAAAACGCTTCACGATTGCCTGCTTTATCCATTTCTTGCGTACAAACGCGCGGAATCTACAAATTCAGCTCAGCGATCGTCGTAGTTGACCATGGAGCAAAAACAGTGGGCGGAGCGGCGCCGACGAGGCATCGCACACCCGCATCGGGCCATGTGTCTCAAATTCATGCGTACGACTAGTCGTGGTGACAGTCGTAACGATCAGTCGCACACGAATCGCGTGTACCAATCGTACATGTGTCTAGCGCTTCAATCGGGCAAGGCCAAGGCCATTCCTCCACGTGAACGGCGCGCGACCATGTCGTCACCTGCGCTCGCTCTGGTGCCGTTGCCGCCGCCGCAGCCCCTGCCTCACAATGCGTCCGGCCGAGCGCGATTTATTTTAGATTTGCAATGCTTTAGGGGAAACTGCGTTCTTTATTTACGACGTATTTTTAGCGTGTGGATTTTCGCAACAACTCGGCTAATCAGCCGTCACACGGAACGAACGGTACGACGCAACGGAGTGCTAAAACACGTTTTCCGTCTCACTACACGGAAAGAGCCCGGTACGTGCGCGCGCATGCGCAGTCGGGTCCCGGTAAACCCGGTAGCAACGTAACGAACGGAACGGCCGGAGCATACGTACTGCTAAAACTCTCTAGTAAGATGCCTACGACGTGAGCGGGAAATGTACAGTCACGATAAACTTGACGGTGATCGCGCGAGGATTGGCCCGCAGGCCTTTCCAGATGCATGCGGTTCATTTTGCGTCATTTGGGGATAAATATAGCACTGCCTTCTTCCCCTCGAAGTGTCTTGCATGATACAGACATGATACCACACGTAACACAGCGCTGATGCTTTTTTATTGCCACCCGAGGGGTGCCCTTTAAATTGATCCGACTGTACATTCACACGTTTGTCCGCTAGAAAAAAAAAAAAAAAAAAACTCCAGTACTTTCAGGTTTTAACTCGCCATGGGACGGATGCATGTTGTTTCTCGGAGGGAGAGCGGGAATCGAAGCAGCGTGCACCCGAACAGAAGCGCGAATGCGTACGAAAATGGAAAGCCGCTCCTGCCGCTGTGTGCGCCACAAGTTCCAGCTCACTGGGTAGCTGCTCTCCCAAAGGAACAGCAACTTGCCCGCTAGAAATGCCGACGTAAGCTATCGATTGCTTCTTCAGCTTGAAGGGCTTTGTACAGATTCTAAGGTATGTATCTGCAGCTTTGATGACCGTCCGCCGAGCTGTTTCTGAAACATAAAGTAATGAAAATGCAACACCTTGATTCATGCTCTTAGAGCGACTTTTATTACACAACAAAGACACTTCTCTCCTCAATTTTCCTCCTGAAGCGCAACAATCAATCCATACACCACAGCAACTTATGGAATTTACAAAATTGCTACTTGCGGAACAAACTATAGAACCCTATTGCTGAAGAAAAGATTTCCAGAATTGCTAAATTTTTGTCACAAAAACGGCATTAATGTCGAGAAGACAACGTTCAATCAATTGGGTGAAAACCACCCGGTTCAATTCATTGCTACCGATTGCATTTCATATTTGCGGCTTCTTCCTGTAGTAACCGCAATATATTTTTGTACGTAACTGTCTTTTCTTACTTTTATTTTTTATGACCTCCTGCGAAATGCGTGTACTCGGGACTGTTGCGCACTTTCTGTTAATGAAATGACTGTTAACTTTTCTGTATGCTTCTCCAGTTTTATGCTTGCACTGTACGCTGTTAAAAACTTGAACAGGTAGTAGCGTATGTCTTGTTGCGGGAAGGGCGGTGGGGCGCAGAGAAAGTCAAGCTGTTCGTACAGATTTCTTTTCCTAGCCTACTCCACCCCGAGTACTGCAAAATAAGGGAACTGTTAGCAGCGGTTATACACAAGCCATTTCTCAAGTACGCACATCAGCTCTGCATATCGGAGAAAGTGTTTATAAAATTTGCATATAGCTCTCCACTGCCAAAACACTGGCTATCCAAGACATATTCGTTTGCCAAAGTAAAGCAATCGGTCATTCGTGTATCACGTAACTCCAATACAAACTTCCCAACAAAGACGCGTAATTCAAACAATCACTCAAATTCGACATTGAGGTAGAGGCTGTCATTGTCTATAAAGCCTGCCGTTTCAAGAAACACCCACAGCACGTTTTCGGACCTGATGCCGGCATTGAATTGTTTGGGGATCGGTTTCCTCAGGGCAAGAACGTAGGCATCCACTTCCGGGCGCAAAACGAGCCTGATGTCTCTCGTTTCATCCCGGAGGTGCGTGACGACCAGCGTGACCAGCTTGGTGAAAGGCCACTGCACGTAACTATCCCAGGCGTCTCCTTTGAGAGAAACATGAAATATACCCTCACGCCCTCGTTTTTGTCGTTCTCAAGGCAGCAGTCGACTTGGAAGGTATAACCTGCCAAGGTTACGACGCGACCTGTTATCACCGCCTCTTTCTTTTCTTTCAGGGAGTCAAGGGCACCGTACATTTCGCCGAAGCTGCACACGGCTACGTGATTACGAGGTTTGGTTGCCCGTCTGAACGGCCAGGGTCTATTCAGCCCGGCATCGGTGTCCGACTCCCTACCGCCAACGTCCGGTTGCAACAACTGCAACTCGAGACGCTTGATCCGTTCCACGAGAGCGTTGGCTTCGTTCACGACTGAATCCGTGTGTCCCTGGCTCGTCACCAGCTCACGCAAGGTCTCAATATCCGTTCTCACGTTTACGAGCCCCTCGGCGATGCACCGCCCATCGGTGTCACCGATCAGCCGCCGACTCGGATCACCGTCGCACTCTCTTTGGTGCTGCACGGCCTTTCCACGCACCACGACTTGGCCACACTTCGAGCACTCCACTTCATCACTGACACAGCGCGCCAAATGTTCGTTCAGCTCGCACATTTTTCCCGCGAAGCTGCACCCTTGGCTCGCGTTGATGCAGTGAACTCGGTGTTGGCCCAGATCCGAAACGAAGCAGTGGAGCGACAAGGCGTCGGCCTCGACGAACTCACGTCCGTCCAAAGGGCAGGTCTGAGTCGTCTCGCCCAGGCAGGCATCGCACAGCACGTGGCCGCAGGTTAGCAGACGCGAGCGCGACGCCACTATTCCGCACACAGCAGCACAACCCGGACGGCAGGGCAGCGGCTCGATGAAAGACGACGCGTCGGCGTTCCAAGAACTCGCCGAATCCGGTCAGGGTGTATTCCGTAGCGGGCATCATGTTTAGTTCGGACAACTTTTGCGTCAACGATGGCTTGTTACGAAGAGCGAACGGAAACCATCCAGCTGCCGCTGAAGACTCAGGTAAATGCACTGAAGCGAGGCCACAGAACGCGGGGCGAATGGAGTTGTCCGTTGTTTACTGGCAGTGGCGGGCCAGGTGGCGCCAGCGTTGGCGGCGCGAGGGAAATCCCCGTTCGCCCGGCACACTGCCGGGCATATAAATACGCGGGGCATCGCCCTTCCCGGTGAGCGTGGCGGCTTCGCGCGCCGGCGGCTGCGGTAGATAACGCTCTGCGGTGAGAGGTGCAGTCATAACAGTCAGCAGCTAGAACCGCTCACGCCGTAGGTCTTCGGTAGCACAAAATTCACTGCGCAACGGTCTGCACTTTCATGCTTTTAGAAACACAGGCACTCGGCTCACCGAAGAAAGCCGCCTGTCCGTGTGTAACCCTTATGTGTCGTACTTTCACTGCATACGGTAATGCTGCTAATAAGAGATGCTGCAGCCTTTATAAGATGGTCCCCCCGACAGTCCTACTTTGGGACCTCCTTCTGTACTAATAACTACGTGCGATGTGTATGTACAGAAAAATGTTTAATAAAATCCTTGAAATTCCGTCCAGATTGAAGCAGTTTGGATTTGGAGAAGGGTGCATAGACGTGTGACATTAGAAATCATCACTCTAAGTCTAGCGACGGCGGCAGTTTAACGCGGAGCTTTCTTCGTATGAAATCGAATGGCGAAGGGCCGGAGTAAAAGCCGCTGCGGTCAAAAGTCCAAATCGTCTGCGAGTCAAAGTCCAAACTCAGACGACAACGAAGGGATCCCTCACGAGAAAGCTTCGCGTTCAACTATGGTCGCCGTTAGGTGGAGGGGTGCATAATTTTTCTTAAAGGGGCCCTGAAAGGCGTTTTGAGCACACTAAATGAACTAGCGCAATCGTTAGATTGGGTCGTCAACGTCACCTGTGCCAAGTATTACTCTTTTACGCGCAACGTCACCTGTGCCAAGTATTACTCTTTTACGCGCAGCGGAAAGCTCACACTTTTGTTGCAAAGTTTGTCGCTTTTTCCTCACCCTTCCCTTCGTGTTTTTCGACGCCGCCATCTTCACATGTCTACGTCATCGATTCCCAGATGTTCGTCATGAGCTAGACATCCTGCTATTTGGCGGTTTTTTCAAGCACTTCCGGCAAAGAGCTGAGTCGTCTGCTCAGCGTCGGCTCGCCGGCTGATCTGCCAGTGGAGTGCCGGAGTGCTTGGACATTTTACGACAAACGACACAAGTGTAAACAAACGCTTAACCGTTTGTATTGAATGCATCACGGCCATAACACGACATGGATATTCTCTTACCTGAGTACATTCCATATAAAAAGCGTTGAAGCCTCGTGGCACTTCTTTCGTGCAATCGTAGCGAACTCCCGAGCCGAATGCCCCGGTTTGACGCACAGATTTTATTCAACTTCAAAACAATCCAGAGATGCGTTTCGAACGGACACAACGTCACAACGTGCGTTGCAAGTCTGAACCGCGATTGAGAGACGATGGGTTGCCTCCTCCTGCCCGTCGTAAATTCGGCACTCACCTCACGCGCGGTTTGCGGGGACGGCGAAAGTCACTTAACTCTGGCGCACAAGCAGAGATGACTTTTAGCCACGCACACTGCATATACCCCATGCGAGGTTGAGTCGTACGTCGCTCGAGAAAGATAATCCAGAACATGGGAAGCACTATCCACCCGCAGAAGCACAACGTCGCATTTCACCGCGAAACAAAGGCGTCCACAACACACACACCATCGCCTCCTGTAATGCCAAACGCATCTCGCACTTCCTAATGGGAGTGAGTGGTGCGCCTGCAGTGCCCACATGTCGCGAGGTGGGGCCCCAAGCTGAACCGGGATCACGGAACCGTAACGGACTTCTAGAGTGGTTTGTGCCTTGTTGCCAAGGCAACCGATGTTTGAGATTGTCAAAAAAATGGCGCTCGCTCCAGCGCTAGAAAGCTCAGAGCCGCGGCGGAGCATGTTTTGCCAACGTTGCCGCTCTCCACCACGCATCGCCCCAAGCTGAACTGGTCACATGATTATAGCGTTTTGTGCACGGGTTCTGTATGGGTTTAAAATGTCTTTTTCACATGCCGCCGGCAGGAATTACCACCGCCGCAAAATAAGACCCGGCACCAGCGGGGCCACATCTGATACGGCGCTTTTTGGATAAACAGTGCGCGGTGCATCAAAGAGAACGAGCGCACGATCCTCCCCGTGCGGCTGCGAGTTCACCGCCGAGAAAAAGTCACGTGCCGCCGATAGCAACTGCACCTACGTACACCGCGAAAGGTCAAGGCCAGGCCGCCGCACACATGCGGCCAGATTTTTCGTTCGCTTTTCCAGCCTTGAGCGGAGTGCGGGATTCATGGTGTCAACAAAGCTTGCCCGTAGCAGACGGCAGTGTGAGCAGCGCAATAGCGGAAGTACGTCACCGCTGAGGAGCGCAGCATCATGGGAGGCAAGGCTCGCGCGCCGTCAACAGCGGAGAGTAAGTCGAAAGGAGGAGGAAACGCGGAGCGACGATAATGCGCGGTTTTTGATTTACGATTTCTCAGCTAATACTCATCGCTTTAACAAAATTCTTGCGGGAGGAGATTGCTAATAGATTGCTTTATTTGGTTACATGTACATCCATGCATCGGCGGAAGGTATTTCAGGACCCCTTTAAGAGAAAGATGGTTAAAGGGGTCGTGAAAAGAAAATGCATTTGTCTTTGCCTAATTTCGTGTGCTTGAACGACCTTTTGAAGAAGAAGAAGAAGAAGAAGAAGAAGAAGAAGAAGAAGAAAGAAGAAGAAGAAGAAGAAGAAGAAGACTATTTTTGCCTGCTGAGGGGGAGGAGCTAAAGTCATTGAGTGTCTGATGAGTGCTCCTGACCCTCTGCAGTTCACAACAGAGGACACGTTTCAATCAAATATGCGTGCTTAGCAATAACATCCAGCAATACATATAGAAAAAAAAAGTAAATTAAGAAAAATACACAAAATCGTACATTTCCAATAATGAGAATCACAGGTCATACAATATACATAAAACTTTTTTTTTTTGCGGTACCTGTTAGCAGATACAATACAACACGACAGATTTCTTGACTGATTGTCCGTTATGTCTATAAAAAAATCGCGTCTACGCACAATACAGTTTAAATTCCTTAGAATGAGACATGCCTACTGATTGTCATATCTCACTTTCTTTTCTATAAACATCACCTTGGTTTCAGTCTTAAATACGGTTGCACTAGTGTTAAATTTTAAATTATCCGCTAGTATGTTCCAGACGTGTGGTACTTGATAAGCGGCCGATTGTTTGCCGTAATTAGTCCTAGTTTTAGGTGTACGTCTTATTGGTCGCCGTACACAGTAGTGACGGTTTTCTGCGTCGCCATCTACGTATAACTTGTTTTTGTGTACCATTAAAAACATAAATTCCAAATATTTTCACAATTCATTGTTTCTGGAATTGCGGAGACGCCTTTGAAATTCTCGTTTTGAGGCACATCGCAAGTGACCATGGCGCATCGTCGGTCGGCAGCGCAACTGGCAGTGACGTCACATTAAGAACATTCGAGATTTAAACGTTCTTTGTGTATATTGTTCTGTACAGCTGCAGACCCGATATTTTAAAAATAATGCATTCTTTATTCATTGCCATAAACTGTTTTCTACCGACATGACTGGTGTCGCGACCACTTCAGTTGCCCGACAACCATTGTAGCAGAACTCAGACCTACAGCTGTTTGTACAGTTTGTAGGCAGTTTCCGTGCTGAAGTTCACGCTGTTTAGCTGAATTCTCTTCGGAATCTTACGTTTTTTTGGTATTAAATGGCACATAACCGCTCAAGAAAAAAAGAAGTGCTCCGTGTGCGATTCGAACTTCCGGCCGCCGGGTAGCCTGCAAGACACGACACTTTACCCACTACACTAGAGACGTGAGAAGCGCGTGCCACAGAAAACTGTAAAAGCCGCTTCGCATTTGTAACCCAGTGCTCAGGTGTGTTTTCTTAAAGTCTAATCAACCCAGAGCTTTCACCGCCAAGTTACTGCTGAACGCTTCTGCAGTAAGCCAAAAGGGAGCGTATCCAGTCAACAAAACACCGTTAACAGTACTGTTTACTGGAGGAAACAGGAAAGCAATCGAACTGCGTGAAGGTGGGACTAAGTGACTCGGTTCTGGATCTTTGCTTCTCCCTGGTTATGTTTGCACTTGATGAGTAAATTACGGGTTGGTTTTAAGTTCTGAATGCTCGAAGGTCCTTCGATAAACGTGTTTATATAGCGAATTCTCATTCTAAGCTTTCGGTCATTTATCTCGTCAGGTTAGAAGTTTAACGCTCACGCAACTGACATTACGCGATACGTGAGAGAGACGTCGGCAAGCTTGTAAAAGAATATCGGCTAGCAGAACGACAGTTTACACTCGTGCGAAACAGCGTAAACAGCTCACAAATACCCAGTTTACTTTAAACGTGGTTACGTCTGCCTGCGCCACTCGCCCGCGTTGTTGACTGAAAGTTCGACCATGTTGATCAGTCGTATCAGGGATCAGACGTCTCCCGTTCAGTTGCAGGGCGCGTTTCATCATGGCGGCGATGTTGTAGCTTTATCTGACCCTTTGCAAGCCCAATTTATGCCGACATGTTGTCCAGACGAGGGGGAACTGTGACTGGCTTCTTACCATGGCGTCATTTCACGATTTGAGGAGGAAATCCTCCGTGAAACCGTAACTGCAGTTTTTTTTTTTTTCCCCTATTCGCCGATATCGGCCAACGAAACGGGTACGCATTGTTTGTTTGTCAAGGTTCGGCAGTTACAAGAACCCACACAACCCATTTTTTTATCTCTTCACGACCCCTGAATCTTTCTCCCATGCAAACTGAGTTCGGATCCTAACCGCTTCGACCGCGTCGGAATGACGCAATCGGATAGCCGTCGATTTGATAACGCGACGGACCCAGGTTTCATTACAACCACGGGAAGCTTGTTTTATTGAGATTCTTTATGTGCCTTCACTTATCGTCGCCCTCGTTTTGTAAAACCCATTATGTAAAGTTTGTTTTCCTCCAGCGCGTTTAGTTCAGACACCGACGCCACCAGTCAGGCATAAAAGCTTCGCTTTAAAATATCTACCCCCCCCCCCTCCCCCAACTACCCCAAAGCATTTTTGTATAGCAAAAAAGCCAACGTAAAGGGACTCGATTGATAGCGATTCATAGGGGTGTATGGACTCTTTTTCAAGGAGACTCTAAGGGCCGTATTCTGAGTCCCCCTCCACCCCATTTGCTCCTTCCGCTCGGCTGATAGGAGGATTCCGCAATGCTTATGCTGCATGGGGAAATGAACTTTAAGGACCTCCTCCACTGGAGACTCTCGCGGAGGAAAGATTCAGAATACCAGGGTAGGGCCGTGGTGCCAGACTACTTTAAGGCGTGCAATACATAAGCTCTTTTCAACAGTGCAAGTGTGTGTAGCAGTGAAGCCTACTTTCAAGAGGCTCGTGTATATCAGTTCGGCTTAATTAAGCATGTATTTCGCAATTCCCGATGGGGAATTTGTGGGATCTCTTTTCCGTAATTAGTCAGCGTGAAAGTGAGCGTCGTGAGCAGCACGAGTGAAGGTGAGGCGAACTAACAGCAGTTATGCAAGTTCGAAATCGAAGAAATAAACGTGTTTTTATCCGCTTGCGACGCCGATTACAAGTACTTTTGGGATAATGTCTCATTTTTCCACTCCCTAGTTGCCTGGGAGCAGTTTACAAAGTGAGTTCACACCATTCTAAGCGCTGAACAGCCTCAGCGAGAAATTTTTACTTGGGAGTAATAGTCATTTCGATGCAGTGAAGGTACATAAAATGCTTATCAACCTGCTTTGCCTGTATGCACATTTAGGAGCATGATATACAGCTCTCATGTATATGAATTGCACCTAAATCACTTCATTTCACAGCGGCAAGTTCATCACCCGGGAGTTCACTCCTACTGCTAATGACACAGTTTTTGCTAGCACGCGGAACAACTCGATACGAAGGGACGGGGTACCGGCGAAAATCTTTCCCAACATACCCAAATTACATCTCCAAGAATCCCCTCGTAGTCTGAAACACGTCGTCACATTCACGCGTATGGCGACACACCAGCCAAAAAAAACTTCGAAGTGGGCAAGTCCTTAGTGAGTGCGTTGTGTAGCTCTCCTGAACTCAGAAACTTCGCAAAAGGGCAGGTGTTAAACTAGAACTGCTTCTCTGGTTGCATTGACGCGCCAGAGTCGTCGGTGGGAATTTTATGCATTCCCATGCATAATTGTTTTTCATCTTCGAGCTTTCTGAGAGTACGGCCATCTGCCGAAACTCGAACCAAACGTGCAGTGTCATTTTTTTACCGACAGGGAGCGACACCATCCCATCGATCAGAAGCCTTGGCGGTATTCACAGTAGTGGCGCTCATGGCAGGTTGCGGTGCTACGCAGTCCGTAGATATTTTTATGAGTTGTGTCCTAAGATAGTTCAGATATCGCGGAAAATTCGCATTCAAAGCATTGGAAAGATATCCCAGAAGATAACACACGATTAAACTTTGTGTTCCACACAAACGAGCCAGGAATGAAGCCTGTACAGCGCATTTTTTTATTTTTGTTGCTTACCCGTTTGGAGTGCGCATTTGACCCACTCAGGCTTTAACAATGACATTACGTGAGAAATTAAAAACCCATATGTACTCTCCAAAGAGCAACAACGTACCCTCCTTAAGAATCCGCATTTCCTTCGCGTAAAAAATACAATGTATGGGGAATGACATTCCGATGAAAAAAATAGGTATTTAATTACTGCATGGAACTTTTTTTTTTCACCACGTCTGGATATAGGCAGGAAAAAATACGTAACCACAACGGCTAAGTGAAATAACCAGAAAAAGTATTAGCAGTCCTAAATAACGACTGACCAGGAACCAGCTTCGCCTGCTGAATGGAGCACTTCGGACCCGTAAAACCAAATTGGACCTTTTGACTTAGTTTATCCGGATTTTAAACACCTTCACTTGATGAACTGTTAATTAGCCTGACCCGTCACTATTCTAACTTTCGACAATTGATTTCTTGTCTTTGTGGTCCACATAGCCAGACGCACGCCGGTCAAGCGACATTGTCGCGGGAAATTACTTGCAGTCTAGTCAATTTTATTTTTCACTTTGGGAACTGGATGTTGTATGGGACGTTCAAGATGTCAAGGTTCCGCAAGCCATTATGTAATAGAGTTCTTGCTAACGCGGTGCAGCAATGTAGCAATCGGGCGTGGAAAAGTGCGGTTCCGACATAGCAGGCATCGCGTGCTTCCCATTCCCACATCTTACAGCCCCTTCCACCTTCCACGCTGATGGATTCTAGCTTATCTTATTTTCATAGTGCAATAAAGATGTCCATGAAATTACGGGGTTGCGTCCGCGATACTTGATTGATTGATTGTAGGGTTTAACGCGCCGACGCAACGCAGGCGATGAGGCGCGCCGTAGTGGAGGGCTCCGGATTAATTTTGACCACCTGGAGGATCTCTTACCGTGCGCTGAAATCTCGTACACACAGGCAGTTTTTTGCTTTTCGCCTCCATCAGAAAATCGGCCTCCGCGGCCTGGAATTGAACCCGCGACATCGTGCTCAGCAGCGCAACGCCTTCGGCGCCCGCGATACTTTTGTTAACAGCATTTGCGGCCTTGTTACTTGTTACACCAGTGCATGATTCAGTCATTTTTATTTGTGTTTTTACACTCGTGCACAGCCACCGCCACTGCAGCAGTGGGTGTGTATTCCCTTGGAAACAGCAAATAGACGCTAGGGCACTGGTTAATTCCCATAATTACGCAATATCATGCTAATTTATTTATCGCTTGAAATGTTTAGCAGTCATCAGTTCCTGCCTTTATAGAGGCCATGCAGACAAAACATAAGTTTGGTTCATTCGATAGATTGCCTCGTTAGAATCATACTGACACCACTTTACCACTTCGCCACTTCGCTCAAATAAGCTATATAATTAGGAAAAAAGGAATAGCCGTGCGACCCGCTAGCTCATTTCCCGAAACAGAACCTATGATGTCATATGCCCAGCTGTGCGATTGGCTGAGGCCGGAAAAAGCACACGCAAATTAGGCAGGGCTCACGAGCTGGCTGAAGGAGCTATTTGTGCTTAAATATAATTCATATTCATTTTACTGCAGTAAGAATGGTGGGGTAAACAATAAAAGTTATGAAAATACACGTAAACACACATATAGAAATATCGATGCGCACTGCTGTTGGTACTGGGAGCACTATGGACTTTTTAGCTGCGCAGAAGATCGCCGCTTTGGAGTTGTCTTACACGACACTGGCCGGTTGACGTAAGCGATGTTGTCTTACGTGACCCTGCTTGTCGAGCATACCCCATGTTTTGCGAAACAATTATTTTCTACTGTAACAAAAACAAGCCAGGAGCAAATACGGTCAAAAACAAAGCAACGGCGGATAACGGTCTTCAGCTGACTATGGTAGCGCCATCTGAGATGACTGACGGCAAGCAAGGCTGCAGAGCCTAATAACGCACGTAAGTAAGTTTCGTTTTTGAATACCCCCCCCCCCTCATGACTTCATCGCAGACGTCACGAAAACACTTCTTTGGCGCGAGAACAAAAATTTTAACCTAAATTGGTTAATTTCTCAGTGACTACGGCATCGTTTGATGTTGTACAAGCGCTAAGGTCACTATAAAGCACGAAATCTTTCGAATGAAACAAACTTGTATTTTGTCTGCATGGTCCCTTTAACCACGTGCAACTTACCTATCCGGATTTACGCGAAGTTCTAGCTGATCGGGACCAAGACGAATGCAGCCTGACTCTCAATTGGAATCTGTATTCAAACAATCACACGGGGGAGGGGGGAGAGAAGAGAGAGAACAAGTGACAGCAAACAACTTTATTAAGAGGAAGATCAATCTGAAGTTCACTTGGAAGGGGCTTCTCATTCACAGTAATTCATGTGCGGTCTTGATCGCGTCTACCCTCCAGACGAGGGTGAGGTGGGCTGAGAGCGAGGAACTAGATAGCAGTCTTTCCTACTTGTCTTGGCCTGGGGAATGGTGATGGTAGGTAGGGCAATATTGAATAAAGTTGCACCTGAGTCTCCCATGGTAGCTCGTAGAACGCGCTTTTTGGCTGGTATCGGCTTGGGACCATTATGTTAGGTGTACTGGCACAGGGGAACGTAGCCGACGAACTAACTATAGGCTTAACAAAGTTCCGGTAGGCTTATTGAGGGCCTACAAATAATTGTGGTTCAGCATTAAAGCGTTTCGTGAATTTTAATAAACAACTGGTATTCAACAATACTAAATTCCCTTGGCACCAAAGCATATATGAGGGAGAGGCATGCACATGTTCCTGGAGTACGCCGATTGTTATCGAGAATTTTAATGGGCTCCAAGTAAAAGGCAGTATCTCTGAGGAGGAAGCTAGTCCTTGCACCGCTCGAAAATTCGTTTGTTGTTGCGCAGTTTCCATGAAGATGATTGTCGACATGTCGTTGATACATGAAGGGTCTCATTCGAGGCGCCATTTCTGTACCGCACACTGTTCCCAATGATTGCTCTGCTGCGCGTGGATCACAGAGGCATCACACAGAGAAGAGTGACGAGAAATACGACGAAAAAAAGGCGATCCAGTGCTTGAGACACTAGGAGCCAATCTTTTGCTCTTTCCTCAGAAAGTCTGGTGGTAGCCGTCTTCGCGTGCAGAGGAAGGGTCAACATCGCTTGGGACTAAAGCTTCCGTTTTCTTTTCTTGTAGTAGAACTGGGACAAAGGCAAAGTGCGGTGCCGGCAGCACCTGTCAGCAACCGCATAACGTGATCCGGAACTAGCTACAGGAAACACGATGTGTCCGGACGTCAGGTTTAGGAACGCGACAGCGATGACGGCGATGACAGCTTGCAAAACCATCGCACTTTCCAGATAGAACACTGAAAAAAACGAAAGATTCAGAACAAAGTATTTACAAATCAAATATGCTATATTCGGTCAAGACTCAACACCAGTAATAAAATATCGTCGGGCACGAGGAGGAGAAATCGACGGCACAATGAATAGAGGGCCGCTCCCATACTAGACTTGCCAACTGCCCCTTGTTACGCCTCCAAATCCAATCCTTTGCTACAGAATTTTCTTATCTCATCCGTCCACCGAGTTATCGCTCTTCTCTTACTTGTATTCTCAGCCAATTCCACTATCCCATTTCTGGTACGCTGACTGGTCCCACCGGTTCGTCAGCATCTCTGCGTTTACATGCCCAGTCCCCAACTTCTTCTCTGAGTAGCTGTTCTCTTCTCGTCAGTCTCCCCAGTCTAAAAAGCTGTTTTCCTGCCCTAAGCGCTGTTCCAGTCATTCTTTCATGGCTGGTTAGGCTGACGTGCGGGAGAGAGTGTGTGTTTTGCTTGTTATGCCAGGTACAAGAATTGAAGTGTCAGGTTGGCAATTACTAGAGACAAAAGCGAAGTGAGTTTTGTTTGTTCCATTTGGGCCTTCGTTGGGTGTGGTGTCTCCTCGCATGAAGAGCACATTTGAATGTATTTGCATATCTTTGGTTTATTTTTAATTGTTCTTCAAATGTTTGTATCTCGCCCGAAATCACAGAAAGTAATGGGCACCTATATTATAGAAAGCAGATGGTCGAGTAGATGCGGCTCCTATACCGTAAGTAGATTTAATGATAGGGGAAGTATACATTTCACTGCCTTATTCAGGTGTCGTTCGGCATTATTTGCGTGCATTCACTAGCCCAAAATTTAGAAACTCTTTGCCACCTTGCATTTAAATAGAAGGCACATGATAACACGTTATGGCCACACATACACTATATTGGTTCGTATTTGTGTTGATACGTTGCAATCGTTTTGGAGCCCATTATATCACAATATCGTAGAAATATGCCAATCCTGGTCTTATTGCATCGGCACTTCACATGAGCTATCGTGGCAGGCGTAACGTAACAGCAGCAATCAAAAAACATGCGTCAAACGTTGTGTACAGCGGGGTCCTCAGTAACATTCCTCCACGCTTCCTTTTATGATCGAAGCTGATTAGCAGTTAGTTGACTACGGTGTTTCACAAAACTAAGTATAACAGTTAAAAAGAAAAAAATCACCGGCACGAGCAGGATTTGAACCTGCGTCTGGTTAGAGGCAGTCGTCATACCCATATCGGCTACGACCGTGGGCTAGTACCCGAGAGTCAAACGGCTTAGTCACTCGGCCGCGACTGTGGGCAGAAGAATCACGCGACCTGCTCGACACAGAGCCCGTTGATAGGGTACACGTTGCGCCTGCGGGCGTCTAGTTTAAGTGTGCGCGTTCCGTTCGTTCGTTCTGCTTCTTTAATTTGCTTCTTCTTCGCCGCAATAGCAACAAAGATGGAGTAAAGGTCGTTGGGGCAGCAAAGAAGAAGCAAATCGGCTGCAATCGTGTACTTAAACCGTCGTGATGGTCGTACAGCTTCGCTACCTTCAAGTATTTTACGCGTTAGTGTGAGCCACCTTCATTTTGTTATCGTAGGCTGGCGCGCCGTATTATCGATAAGTGTTGGGATGAGGACAATGGGAAAGAAAGATACCCGTCAGTACGGAAGGTTTCGCATTGCGAGTATAGGGATAGCCTGTCTGTTTCACTTTCTGCCAGAGCCGCAAAAGCACGTCCGAGTACCACATTTTCGCAGCAGTAGAATACCTTAGCGAATTCACCAATATAACTGGAGCTACCGAACCGCACAGCGGTGAAACCTGTCCATCGCACCATGGATAAAGATGTTATTTGTTCTACTTTCGAAGCACGTACTTATCTTAGGCGGCCTGCTTGAGGCACTGAGCAGCGGCGTCATCCTGTGTAGCATGAGCGCGAGAAACACCAGGTTAGCGCAGCACAAGGTCAGGCGGCGGCTCGAGTTGGCCGGAAGGCAGAAGACGAGTAGCATGAGCACGGCAGAGGAGATCCAGGGCAGAGTGACGCTGTACAAGTACTCGGAGGAACGCCTCTTCAGCACGATCGTCGCCTCCACGTATGTCCTGCATGCACAGGTTGTGTACTTTTGAAAAATCCGGCACTTTGCTTGTGCGTCCGTCTAGAGAGACTGTGACTCACTTCACATTTTTTGCCTATATTGTTAATTGTTTCTTTGTAAAAAGTCATTAATAGTTCATAACAAGACATCTGCAGATGTACGGCCTGGAGCACGCCCATTTTCACTGGTCGTTGCCTAAGCCGCGGTGCGCATCCGCAACGCCCGACTGGGACCTGGCATCATGGCCTGATGTCACTAAAATACTGCCGCATGTGTGTTTAGGTAGATGAGACTGGAGCCTGATGGGTGCGATGGTCCAATTTGTGACCTGCGTCCACTGATAGCGCTGTCGACGCTCAGTAGGTGACGCTCCTTGACGCACGCTGAGTGAGTGAGTGAGTGAGTGAGTGAGTGAGTGAGTGAGTGAGTGAGTGAGTGAGTGAGTGAGTGAGTGAGTGAGTGAGTGAGTGAGTGAGGGAGGGAGGAAACGTACGTACGAATGAACAAACGAATGAATGAACAAAACATACAGCACACTCAATACGTTGACAAACATTGTTTAGTTTTTTGGAATATAACGGATACAAAATGCTCAGGGCCGCCAACTAAGTCTAATAATGACGAACTAAAGCATTTTATGAGACTCAAAAAACTGGCTCACCTGTTGAGCAGATATCCGCTATGCCACGAAGGGAGGACCCAGACATCCCAAGGGTATCCTCGCCAGGGCTTCAGTGTAAAAAAAGAAGGATCAGCTCCGTGACACTGCCAACACTGCTTAAAAATAAAATGGCAAATTTTTTGTTCCCTCAAGAGACCAGTAATTATTGTGGCAATTGCTTTACGGAAACGTTAAGGTATCTTTCCTACCTTGCCGTAGAATTCAGGCCTTGTAAGTGAGAATGGGCTAGGCTTCGAAGCGTAAGAATTGTACGCAGCATATGGCACAAAACAAGAATGATGTTCAGGTCGGTGGAATAGAGCATTAGAACAGCACGAGTTTGGCAAT
Organism: Haemaphysalis longicornis; assembly: GCA_013339765.2. NCBI lineage: Eukaryota > Metazoa > Arthropoda > Arachnida > Ixodida > Ixodidae > Haemaphysalis > Haemaphysalis longicornis. The sequence goes on from CM023457.1 coordinate 13,457,764, forward strand.
GTTTACAATTCAGTAGGACTAAATATTGTTACAACTAAGAACGCTCATGCCTGAATTCTCGACGTATTTCTTTAAGAACGAGTTTGTGTTTGTTTTCTAACAGGAGACCGCTTTGTCTTTTCTAATGGCTACCGTCTGAGCATTCCATCTAATTGACCCACGCAAACTACAGCGCTTTTGAGGTATTAACTTTTGGCCAACACCTGAAGAAAATTCCTAGCTTCTCTCTGTCGGCGCAGTTATGTGTGCAACGAACTTCCCGCTCTGTGTAACCACCAAGGTACTGCTTCAGAAAGGAGATTGATGTTCGCCATAACTGAGGTGCAGATACAAGGTTGATGAAGATTTGGCCGGTAACCACTGCTTATAGAACGCTGTGTCCTAATAACACTATTCAGGAATCGATAATTACAGCCACGTTGGATGGAATAGATATAGTTTCCCTCTCATGACGTATGAAGCTTGGATTTCAGGCTTCCTTTTCTTTGTCGTCATTTTGCTCAAGAATCCTTTAAAGCGAATGCTGGTCGTGGTTTGTTTACTGCGCCTGTCCTTGAAAAGCGGATACTTTCGCGCTCAGCTCGAACATTCACGACAGCGTTCTTTTCGTGCCTCCCAATCTGAAACCTGCCTTTTTTGGCAAAATTGTTTTAACCTTTGTTGATGCCGACGACGGCGCAAACCCTTAACCGCGGTGAAGGGCACCAATTGCCTGCCGTCTGCGCGTTTCTTGCGTCCCATTTCAAGCACGAATGAAGATTAGCTGCTCATCCTCCCCTATTAATTGTTCTTAACATGGCTGCCTTTTGGGAGCCGGAAAGTATTTTTAACAAATGGCAGTTTTTTTCGGTTTGGTAGGAATCTCTTTTCCGTTGTTCGTCAGGTATTTTGTGTCTACTGCTTCATTTTACATCGATGTTTAGGGAGAAGAACAATGCAAAGATGCAATTTTACATCGATGTTTAGGGAGAAGAACAATTCAAAGATGTAATCGAGTTCCTGTTGCAAACTTAATTATATTGCCTTTGGTGGCCTGCTCAACGGGAAATTCAGTTTCTGCGCAGGCATTACGCAAGTTTACTCCTAGAGTGCAAAATAGCTTGGTGCATATATTTGTTTCACAAACGACTGCGTTAGCGCCATAATCGTACCGATATGGTCAATAAAAATTGGGTGCTTACTGGTGACTGGCGCTTGGAGCCCATGGTCGTACTGAGATTACAAGTGGAAATGAATGAGATATCCACCTTCGTTATTTGGAAACAGCGCGTTAAAACAGGACCACAAAGAAAAGAACCAGACAGGACGAGCGCTGACTATCAACTGAGATTGTTGCCAAGCGCAGGAGCAAGGGTAAATCCTTCCTGTTATCTCTTTCAGTGTTTGGGTATCATTCTCACCATAGCGCATGCGCAGATCTCTTTCAGTGTTTGGGTGGGATTCGCACCATAGAGCATGCGCAGATTCGATGTTTTATGTATAAATGTTTCTTCGTTTTGAATGAATCTCAGTTGATAGTTCGGCGCTCGTCCTGTCTGCTTCTTTTCTTTGCGGTCCTGTTTTAACGCGCTGTTTCCAAATAACCATGTCGCAATACCAACTCGCCCAACTCTCCATCCTGCTTAGATGTCCACCATTCTGGTCGATATATTTCTTGTACATTCGCGTCCATCGCCTGTGTTGTTGCGCCATGCATTCGAAAAGTTTGTCACACATGAAAACCGCTCAATAGAGTGCATTAGCAATGAAGGAAGAATGCGAGATCACCTCTTTTGCGAGCCAGCCATTTTCGGCGATATCGGCGATTGTGTCGTACTGGAGTTCCTCGTCAGTGTGAGCGAGGGAGGCGAAACGAATCGTGCACCTCTGAGTGTCTCTCGGGAAATCGGTGAGGTCCATGGCGCAGGGTACCTTGATGCGCGTATATGGTGCCTACAAATAGCAATGGCACATGTGAAGGAGAGAACATTTAACAAGCACTGATCATCCTCCCGGTAGGGTGGTTATCGATGCAACGAGTGGTATGTTAGCCTAGTCAGTTAGCCTGATCATTAAAACTAGTCCACCCGATGTTTTACTGCGTGGAAGGACAAATTAAAGCAATGTTTTTTAAAGGCTTAAACCTTAAGTGCCCCATTTTGCGCAAAACTCTTCGTTGTTGCTCTCCTTTAAAAGGAATGGCCGCCGCTGTAAATGGTAAATAAAAAAAGAAGGACGCTCACACTAACGCGTAAAACTTGAAGGTAGCGAAGCTGTACGCAACCTTCACGAACCATCACGAAGGTTAAACTCCACGATTGCAGCCGATTTGCTTCTTCTTCGCTGCCGCAACGACCCGTACTCCATCATTGTTGCTGTAAGTGTGGGCTTTCTTCATTTTTTTTGGAAGATCCAATCACTGGACATAACCTTGGAGGTGGCGTACGCTATGACGTGTCTTTCTCGTTTCGAGCAAGTGTTGCCACGATTACGGCGAACGCTGAAGTTTTTTTTTTTTTTTGCCAATCTTGACCTACCTTCCTTAGTGGGTATGCTTGGCTTGACAAACATGCGCCGGGAGCCACGCACACGCGAGCGCTCAGAATTTTCTTGCTTTTGTTAACTGCCGGGCGTTCGCCGCGAGGCCCCGCTCACGTGCGCTCGGCATTTTTTATATATATTTTATAATTTCGGACACCATACACAAACAATTTGCTCAACAGCTTCGCTGTTAAAAGAGTGCGCATGGGATTCGAACCCGGGTCTTTAGAGTAGGAGATGTGAGCTGAGGGCCCTAACACACGCTACGCGTTGCCAGCGGTACAACAACAGTTAGCCTAGGTGTACCGCGTGACATATGAGCATGACGGCCCGTGAGTAGGACCGCTGCACCCCAGCAGCGTGTAACTCTGATTCTGGGGAAGCTGCGGCGGGAAGTGTCACCAGCCTGTTCAAGTAATTCATGCCAAAAAACGAAGAAATGAAAGTGCCAAAAAAGACGCGAACACGACGTAGAAATAAATTATTCTTGGATCAGTATCGCCAGGTTTTCGCCTTCAAAACTCGTAAGCAGACGTAAGTGCCGTGAGGAATTCTTTTGCAAACGCATGGCTAAAAATCTCATCAATATGATATATAATATCATGCTACATTGGAAATGCAAGACAGTGATTTTTTATTTCCAAAATTGTGATTTTTGTCATAACGTAACGGGAAAAAATGTCTCGTTCCGCCCTTGAGGGTTTTTTTTTTTTTTCTAAAACTTCGATTCTCTAAACGTGCATCTCGAGAACAGTTTTATTTCCATTATTTCCCCATTTCGAATTTCTTCATAACACCATGAATATACAGCCGATCGCTCCGGGCATTTCTTGCAAAGCTTTGGTACTCTAGGCATGCTCCCCCCCCAAAAAATTCTCGGGCCACTTATGTCGCCTAACATGCTTTGAAAGCGAAAGCCTGGCGTTAGTTATCAACGCTTCTTTACTGCTTCGCCGTAGCTGCATCTTTGTCTTTTGGCGTGAAATGCTTTAACTGGTGAACTGATGGCACACTCCACGGCTTCCACAAAACAGAGCCCCGCGCTGCTTGGCTGTATGTGTTCTACTCTCGTGTCATCACGTTCGTTTCTCGCGCGGCATGCATGCGCTGGTTCAACTTCTCTTCCACCGCTGGGAGCATACGTGGGGAGCACAGTGATAACGCACTGGGCTTCTACGGTGGAGACGAGGTTTAAAGGGGTACTGACACAAAATTTTGAAGGCGAGATAACTTCGGAAATAGATTGGTGTGGACACATATACATCATCTGCAAAATATCAGCGGCGAATACAGCCTAGAACATATTTAAAATCAATTTTAAAGTGTGAGAAACGCAACCGAGCAGCCAGCAGAGGACCATGCGCAATCGACATCCCGTGGGTATTTTGTAAATAAACAACATCCACACACGTCACGAGTTTGTGTTTGCCGCTTCCGCACTGCCGGCGCTTTTCGCCGGCTCGCCCGGCTCGCCGCTCGCCCGACTCGCCCGGCTAGCCCGGCCCGGCTGCTCTCGAGAACGAACGACCCGATCGTTGGCGGCGGAGGCGCCGTGAATTCGTCAGCTCATAGGGCAGCGTGCCGCGACCAAAGTTCTACAATTCCAGGCACTCTGTTTCTATTACTTTTGATTTAAATTGGACGCGAAACGCGCCGGAGACACGAAAAGCCCACTGAGCGAGCCACACGGTCGCTGTGCAGGCGGCGGCCACGGCCGCGAAGTGGCCCAGGCCGGCGCCGGTAGCTCGAGTGATAGCTTGTTACAGCTGCACGAAATTGCACCCAAGTCCCAACCACGGCAGTTTATATGAGAAAGGAGTTAATGATGCGATGGCGGGTTGCATTAAAAACTGTCATCTGCACCGCTTACGAGAGCGGCAATCGAATATCCGCCGCAGTGCTAAGCCGAACACATCTGTAGGCGGACCGGTAGGCAGACCGCCCGGCTGCTCCCAGCGCGCGTCGTTCTCTAGCCGCGGCAGCATTTGCACTCGCAGCGCCTGCGTCACGTCCACGGTCGCTTTTTAATTAAGCGGCTCAGATCAGTATAGGGGGCATTGGAAGAAACTGCCGGCGACACGGATTCGACAGGGCTACGGCAGCTTTGCTCTGTGATATCCCTCCGACGGTCACGTGGTCAGCTTTGTTCACACAAAATCCATCGTTTCGCGGCACCCGCTGAAACCGAAACTGTGACTGGCTGCATTGAAAATGCCTCTAATTAAACAACGGTTGCACGCTGAAGCAAAAGGTGATAAGTAGGTCACTAGCTACTTATCGCAACAAAAAAACAAGATGCAAAATTTTTGTGTCAGTCCCCCTTTAAAGGGACCCTGCAACACGTTGGATAAACACTTTCACTCCTTCCTTCGTGTCTGGAAGCACTGCGAAAGATATAGCTATCGCCAGCACGAAGCGGCACTGCGTGATTTGCTCGTCGCACCAGATACGCCTTCCGTTTCTGCTTTGTTTCTGTGGCTTTATTTTTAAAGCTGCTATCGAAAAGCGTTCATTGCTGCAACTGAAGGAAAACCGGCCAACAGCCGCTACATGGCCTTAATGACGTAATTCGACCGGTCGAAGAACTTCAAACCGGGAAAGAGAGAAAAATCTTTTAAGTGAGTTAAGTTATATGATGGGCATATAGCTGTAATTTCTAAATGCAGAGCATTTCTTTTCACGATGTCACCCGTTCTAGTAGTAGAATAATACTTACCGGCGCCTGGTTTCGATCCCACGACCCTGCGGGCGGAACGCAAGGTACATGGTGCTCTACCCACTTGGAAGGCTACGAACGCGCCTAACTCATTTACGTGCTGCTGATACAACGACGTTAACGTATGCGACGCATTTACTCGAGTCCCCCTCGAGCCCAATGGGCCCAATTTTTGGCTGAGGTATTTTCCGACCCCCTTATTTCAGTACTGGGTGTGTTGGGTGACTACCTTCTGCAAGCATTTAAGATTTCAAAAAAAATTGAAAAAAGTGTTGCAGGGTCCCTTTAAAATCCCGGGTGACCTTAAATGCGTTTCTTTGATCTTTACAGCTGCTGCCACTTTTTTGACCGGACAACTGTAACAACAATGACGGTTTTTGACACAACTTAAAGCTTAAAAAAAGGTTGTAGCGTATACTTCGCTTTCGTTTTTTTGGGGGGGTACCGTGCAATTGAGCAGCCCTTCACGAGTATACTCCGTGCGAAAGAAATTACGGCCATTATTTAAGTAATTACTTTGACTATACAGCACAATTGTAAAAAAGGCCTAGGCTGCCTTGCAGCCATAGAGTTTCATACTAATATAAACTAGAGGGAAATCTGGCGCCACTGCCTATAGGCGGACCGCGTTTCAGCGAGCGTTCCGTCATGTGACGGGCCCGTACGTTCTACTTGTCCTTGACATGGCTCATGAACAGGCTTAAAGTTGCCTCTGGCTGCAAAAAAGCAACAATATTGCTGTAGAAGATCAATCAAATATGTTTTGTTATTATAAAATTGAAGCTCCAAAAAGATTTACTTGTCAGGGAGTATTTAGAACGCTTCATGCAAGATGAAGAAGATAAAAATGTTACCCTTTTTCGTTATTTGGCTTCGAGACAAAAAAGAAGAAGCCTTGTGGCTAGCCAAGCCAAGTCGGCGAGGAACGTCGCTAGCTGCAATGGCGGCGCCCGCGACGGCCGGCGATTGCAGCGCCACATTTTCCTCCAATATATATTAGTATGAAACTGTATGCTTCCAGCTAATAGTTTCTTTGAATAGCCTAGCATTGCCACACCCTCACCTGTAAGTGCTGACCATCCGCTGATAGGTATATGCGGTTAAACTCCAAGTGGAATTCATCGGGGTTTCTGCAGGGAGGATGGAAACGGGACTGTTGAAGCGACGTTCGCTCGCTGAGTCTTCAGGTTTTGATGAATTCGAAAGCGCGCAGAATGCCAACACAGAAATAACTAGACTCGCGATACTTCAAACTCGGATACTTCAAACTTTCGATTAATTCAAACAAATTTCAAAGTTTTGGTTGGCCCGCTATGTTATCAATGTATTTTAAAGCCGCTTAATTCAAACTGCTCTGTTACGTAAATTCGGTTGATTCGAACTTATTGCTTGTCCTTGCCGGAAAATATCTGCGGCATATGCCGCTTCTAGCTACACATTTGCATCCTTATATCACTAACACTTGCTAATAAGTCCAATTACCGGCATACACGTGTCACAGCGAAACCACGTGCGCCAACAACCGTGTGAGGATTGAACTGGTGGCCTCTGCTGACATCAAAAACTTTGTTTTGAACTCTCATGCAAAGACAAAGCAATTGTCCATTCGTGATTTTTTTTTTTCAAAGTGTGAATAGCACTTCAGTATTGTGTGTGAATGTCGTATTATTAAATATATGTGAATGTTTCATGGCATGTTGCCCCGAGTCATATTTATGAGAACTTCTGACAATTCAAACTTCTGTTAATTCAAACAAAATTCTGGGTACCCTCCGAGTTTGAATTATCGTGAGTCTACTGTACATACACATATAGAGAGAGGTAGGAAGACGGTGAGCATACATGAGGTAAAATGTTGAACAAGGAGGGCCTCAGGCCAGTGTAAACGTTTCGGCAACACCCGAGGTCCACTCAATTGGCTCCTCTGGGAGTGGATCCCTTCAGTAGCCGCAAAAAAGCATTTGCTAGCCACATAAAAGTAGCGCTACCAAAGCAAATCGTAGAGTGTCGTTCTGTTTCGGCGACGGCTATAGCTTTAAGACATGCTTGAAGGCACGAAGGCAGGAACAAATAGTAGTATAAACCCCGATGCACGACCACCGTAAAGACGCACATCACCTACCGTTCCATCCTGATTTTGTGCTGCCCTAATGTTTGCTTTAAAACTTCTATGTTTTTTTCCACCCCTTCAACAGTACTTTATCATCCCAGAGAAATTGTGAGGGTGCACATGCTCGCCAGGTATAAAAGCTGAGGATGGCCGTGTGTGCAGTTTTCCGCCCTTTTTATTTTCAAGAAGAATTCCGGAAAAACATGGCTGCTCGTTTTACAACCCGGGAAAGAGGAAAGTCGAAATCCTAGGAGCTCTAAGACCCCCTACCTACATTAAGATATTGCTAACGGATGTGCCGATCGAAGTAACCTGCAAACGACCACTAATGAGCCGTGAGCTATTTTATGGGAATTCTGTGCCTGTCCCTCACAAACCCCGTGTTAGAATTCCGGAACTTGCGCTTCTTCCCAAAGTTTCTACAGTAATGTAAGGAATTGAGCTAGTTGGTTTTGCTATTGCTCTCGTGCTCTCCACGTCGTCCGTCTGTATACTTTAAAAAGTGTGTCCCTGGTAACTTAAGCGCATGCACTCTACGAACATGCAAATTTTCTAAACGACGATACTTCCTTGAGCTAATGCTTTCCGCGTGGGCAGTGCGTTTAGCATGTGTAGGGCAGCCCAGCCTGCTGCCACAGGGCCTCCTCGATTTACCAGTCCTGGACGGTCCGCGGGCAGTCCGAGGACTGCTTTCGGACCGGGAGTCCCATAGAAATAACAGGAAAAATCGAGCGCCGGATCGCGTCTCGGGCAGTCCGCGGACGGTGCGGGACTGGTAATTGATGAGGCCCGCACCGCAGTTTCTCTGCTACTGCCACAGTCGGCTTGACAAAACCCCGTGACATGTCTTCGACATTGCGTGCGAAGCGCGCGGAGCAACGTGATAGGGGCTTTCCTCCTCACATCGCCATTTTGGGCCGTACCTCACTCCGCACAGCGCGCGCCCGCCCCTCTCTTTCGCGGTCCTGATCTCTCCGCAGCCGTCATTTTCTACAGTTTACTCTATCGCTGAGCAACGCGTTTTGATCCGGATAATGGATTTCGCTATTAAAATCTGAACGTTTAAAGGTACACGCGTAGAACGGCGCAGAGTGGTCTCAACGGAACACGCTGTAAACTGCTTCTTACGTGTTCAGAACCGAAATGTCCGGAGTCCACAGGTCGTTTGCTGCCATGTCAAGGAAGCTTTGTTCCCCGTACTCACTCGCGTTCCAGGAAAGGCTTTTGTCGTACCATACCTGCAATTAAACGCAGTGGCCGAAAACAAACATCTTATGAGAAATGGGATAGTTCTTAGAGACGTTTACCGGGGCCTTTTAGGAATGACGGCGTGAAATTTAGACTTTTTTTTTACAGCGAAGATGTTCTTGGTACGTTTGGCGGAATATTCCTTGGCCGTGCCGGCGCACAGCAACATTCGGCCACCTTCGCAGTTGGCATGCAAATACTGAGGAAATAGCAGAGCTGGTAGTCTTCACTGGCTTTAACTTGGCTTTTCTTTGGTCTGCCCGTCTTGTGGGTAGATCGGACACTGATGCCGCCGAGCGCACGCCGCATCTCTCAACTGCTGCAACACCTGCACCTCAGAGCTTACGTCATCAATAGGCGGAGCCAATCCCCGACGCACGCCTCCCAACCCGAGCATCTGTACACTTCAACTCAGCCAAATTCCAAAGCCAACGCCCGCGCAACGAACTTCAAGGAAATGCTGACCGCCCGGACGTGTTGATGGCGCAGTTGGATAGACGCCGGTTTCATAACGCGAGGGCCCAGGTTCCCTTCCGACCACTTGAAGTGTTTTTTTTTTTTTTTTTTTTTTGAGGCGCGCACTCTCAACACCTAGTTGTCGGCTCCTTGCAGGTGTTGACCTAGCGTTAAGCATTTTACACTTACTGGCTAACTTGGCTAAGTGGCTAACACTTATTGGTCTGGCATTTTCTCCCTCTCCACTTTGCTGCGGCTAGTTTTGAGGGACTTCAGGCCCGGATGGAAGTCAAGCTTAAACTTCTCCGCCTTTATAAACTGCCTCCTCAATCTCGTTCCCACGCATCACTGCTCCGAGGAGCAGGTGGCATGGCGTTTCCCTGCTTCAGTAAACAGAGGTGACACGTCTTTTTAAAAAGACAGGAGGAATTACGGCGTTGGTCAGGATGACCGTTACTGCGTTGTATGGTTTCTCATTAAATATGCACTTTTAATCCTGCGAAAAAATGCCAGGCAAGCTTCGCTGGGACATCCTTTCGAAAAAGATGAATCTTCTTTACCTTTTTCACAGCGAAGCTGCTTTTGGTCGAGGCTTTCTGGGGCGAAATGTGGTAACGCGGTAGCAGCGCATAGGTCGCAAGGATGGGGGGGGGGGGGGGGGGGGGGCGCAAGGGTGAGGGGGAGAGCAAGCACCAAGCACACATGCAGCAAGTTAAGGGACTACTTGAACGAAGCGGTTATATAGGCAAAGCTTTTCTAAAAGACTAAACCTGGTGGAAATGGGTTGATCAAAAAAAAATAATTAAGCATATTTGAGGCAAGACATCAATGCATACGTGATATTTGCATTGCTCGTTTGATTAAAAATGCGCGGATGCTTGATTTTTGAGATAGCAAGTAAAAAAAATAGCGCTGTGAAAAAACCAGAGGCGCTCGCGGCGTCCACTCGTGGCAGTGTTCCAAGTTTTCAACAGTAACAAACAGTTCCAGTAGATGGCGCAAGCAGTGGAACACGGCAAAAATGAATTGGCGTGAAGGGAAATTGATCTGATGGTTTTGAGGAGTTCTTTGAAGATTAAGCAATTCTTTGAAAAGCAATTAGAGAACGCCAGGCAGCTTCGCTACTACCATCAGCGTTCGCGACTTAGGTCAGTGAGGCCGGGCTAATTTTTTCATAGAAAGCATAGAAAGTGAGCGTAACCTTGACACTTACGAAAATGACCAGTCCAACAAAAGTAAGCCACCCGTGCTCCAGTTCCTGCGAGGCCAAGACGAATATCGTTAGCACGCGCGCATGGACGCATACTTTGTAGGCTTGAACTTATCCGGCTATGCTCCTTCCCTTACACCAACAACGTACAACTTACGTCCTTAGTATTATTTGATGTTTGGGCCTTCTAGTTACGTATATATCGACCACTAGCTGTTAGTTTCTTGAAGTAACTGTAGTCAAGACGGTCTCTTCAAACCTTTCTTGCTCCGGTGTTTGTATACTGTTTTTCCTTTTTCTTTTGTAAGTTTCATATTCCTCTGAATTACATATGTCTTCTTTCTAAACTCCGCAGCTCTTTTTTTTCAATACTTCTTATTAATTAGTTGATTAATTCAGGTACTGTTACACTGGTGTTCTTTTTTCTTATTTATATTTCGCAATGGTTTGTTAGTTTGCATCTTCTCGTAAGATTTATGGCTCTTCGAAGTGTAGATAGCAGACTAGCAAAGCAGTTAATTGACGCAGCACTCCGCCAACAAACATGGGTAAGTACTGCGTAGGCTCTCAAAAGCCTTGTTTCTAATTTAGGACTTACAACGCCGCATATATCATCTTGGGGCATGGAGAGCTCGACCAGGGTTGCAGTGGTACCATTCTCTGTCGGCGCCGGCCTCAGAGTTTTGTCATAGACATCCTCACTGAACAGCTTCTTGTAAAGTTGTTCAACGTGCGTCACGAACTCCTCCTGTAGCGATTCTTCTGGAAGAAATTGCGGGTTTAGGTTTATACGTTTCAGTTTTCGAAGACTGATGGGATCGTTCAACTGTGTGAACTGACAGTGCGTTTCATCTCTTTCAGTCTGGCCCAGCGCATTGTAAAAACTGTGCGACGCGAATGGCTGTTCAAACCATTTTAAACAAGCTCCCATGGTCCGAGCGGGTCTAAAAAGTGCGAAATATGCTGTGTTTATGGCGTCTCTACTATGATAATCGACACTCGCTTATCGTTCTTACCGGAATCCAAACACTATTCGTCACTGTCCCATCCCTCCTAACGTACTAGTTTTCCAAATGTAATATTACCAGGCACGCTTATACGGGTTGAATTGGAAATTTTTTTTCTTGTGCTTGCTTTTTGCTGAGAGTTCAAAAACACCGAAAACCTTAGAACTCTGTACACGCAACCAGCCTGTGCGGTGCCAAAAAGCGCGTTATATTAAGTTCTTCAAATAAAATAAAAAATGCGGTGAAAGCCGCGTGGGCGTGGCGCATTGGTTTTGACCGATACACTTACTCTCAACACCAGTATCCGCCTGCACAAAGCGCCATCGACTGAATAAAGGGCAGTCAGAATGATTAGTGTCGGCGTTAATAACATGACGTTGTTGTCAATATCAATCAATCAATGCCGATACTGACTGATAATACATATTTTTATTGCGTAAAAATTTGGCGCAGTGGCAAGCGTCATTATCATTCTAGGCACGGCGATCTTTTACATTTTATTGCTAAGAAACCTTAGAGTACAGATAGGGAATGCGGCGCGCACTGGGTTGTGTTAAAATTGCAAAAAATCTCGTAACCAAAGTGTGGTAGTTACCGAGCGGTTCCTCACGGTTGCAGATAGCTAACGCTCAACGGCACGTGCTTTCCATTGTAAGGTGTACGTTTATCATATGCTGAAATTGCCGCCCATGATCTCTAATCAAACCCAAAGACATCTAACTCCTCGTCTCCCCAGTATCACATCAGGTTCAATAGAACAAACCTCGTTGATACGTTTTTGTGTAACAACGTAAGCTCTGAGAAAAGGTAATGGGCGAACGCATCTGCGGCAGAGCTAAGGATAAGCCAAAAAGTATTTGCGACGCAAACAATTCCTTTGGAATTGAATGTTTCTTGTTGCGTCCAACAATTCTCAGCGCGGAAGAGAAAGCTCGCAGTCGCTGTCAGAACCTTGGACTGAATATTTGCAAGTTATTGTTAGTCGTTCTAGCGGCAGATCACGTCAAAAGAAGTTTGGGATTTCTAAACTAGCTCTTTTATTCTCTTTTCATGCAGTCACTGCCGGTCCTCGATGCCCATTAAGCTTCATAAATCAAGGTACCTGCGCAAGAAAGCCAAAGGCCTTGCTGCGCGATCGCTTGTTACTTCGTCCCGAGCCGCGAGCACTGTTGAGATCGGGGACGTGGCTTACTATTCCCAGACAGTCAGGCTATCATCACATGGTAGGTATTAACAACATGTGATGGGGGCTCCAACTCGGGACAAGGTGTCCTTAACCTCTTGCATGGCTTTTGACAGAGCCGTCGGCGTTGTTGATCTCTCGTACATCCTCGGCATCCCCGTGAGCATTGCGTTTTGTCACTGTGATTGCCATTACTTTTGAAACTGAAATCCGCTTTTTAAAGCGAAGCTTTAGTGCTCTCACTAATTCCGTTGTACACCAACACGCCCTGCAGAAAAGCCAATTTTTTTTTCACGATTATGATGAATTATCGTAGGTGAAGTGAAAGAAAAAAAAAACGCTTCCCATGGTCGTAATCCAACCTGGGTCCCTCGCGTTATGAAGCCGGCGTCTATCCGATTGCTCCATTTCGAGATGGTCGAAGCGAACTCCAAGCAGCAGGTACCGATTCGCACCGTACACCCGAAACCCAAAAGCCTACGGCCTGCACACCCGAGAGTTGCTGTGGGTGTTCTAGAGAAGTGGCGCGTACCTCCATAGTATCACAAGCTCGCAGCGGTAGATTGGCCAACCAAAGAATCCAACACGAGAAAGCCTCGCGTTCAACCACCTTCGTCGTTAGACGGAGGGGTGCGTGATTTTTTTAGGGGCGAAGCCCCTCAGGTGCTCGGGCTGTTGGCGTCTCGTGTCGTCGTCGTAACCATCATCTATGTAGTCATGGTACTAGAAGACCGGGACACTTGTTTACGCCTCGCGCTGGAACGCTTCGTAACGCGTACTAAAAAAAAAACACCAGGACACTCGTTTGCGCCTTGCTCTAGAACGTTTCGTGCTATAAAGGTCACCATCACCATCATCATTATCGGCCTATCTACTCCCACTGCAAGGGAAAGGCCTTTCCCATAGATCTCCAATTATCCCGGTCCTGTGCTAACTGCGACCAATTTATCCCCGGCTATGAAATGAAATGGGCTTCAAAGGTACGAGACTCTTATAGCAAAGCTGTATACTTCTACCGCCCAATGATTTAATCTCTGTTAGCAAAAACGCCAAGGCGCCAAGAATACACTTATACACTGCAGGCTTCGCCCCTCCACAAGTTTCACGTTAGCGCCGGAGATGGCCCGGTTTTTAAGTGGCCTTGAATAGGGACAACGGAAACGCGATAGTTTCTGCCGGGCAATGGCAAAAGCGTCTTTTTTCTGTCGCAGTATTTTACGTGAACAACCGGGAAGGGATTGATAAAATTATGCACGTGTCAACGGAGCCGTTTGTTTAAAACGTAAAAGCAAGAAAAACGTATCAAACAGAAACGAAGCAGCGAGGTTTTACTGTCCATCAAAGGCTAATTTGTGCACGCGAGAGCACGGAAAAGCAGCCGTGACAAAATTGCTACGGAAGGAGAAGTGTTGCGTCTGTCGTTACAAGGGCTTCTAGTAAACAGGGGGAGTGTCGAAACCAATTCGAGGCCTTCCTGTTAACTTCAGCGAAGATTTAAGCGCAATAGAGAACGCGAAATATCACATGAGTTTAATTAATTATGCGATGGTTTCACCTTGTTCCGCGCGTTGCTCCTACGGTTAGCGCGACTCTTGTCTTGATAACTGTAGGGGTTGTTTCTGTAAAGCCCTCTCCTCCACCATAACTGTGAAACTTTGCGTGCTCGAGCATTCCCATCTGGACTGACCGAGAAAATCCGTCTGCCCGTCTGTAACGCTTAATGTGTCCCACTTTGGCCGCATGCGAGATAATAAAAGGTCCTAGGTGCTTGATACATTCATATCAAAGTCGTGATATTTCACCTAAAGATGTCTTCTGAGCAATTCATTCAAGCGCAGGGTGAAGCAAACTTTAAGTACAGTAGACAGTAGACTCCCGTTAAGACGAGCTCTAAGGGACCGTAAAACTTTGTTCGCATTATCAGAAATTCGTCTTAAGTGGAGATTTTTTGCATTGTGGAAGTTACAAGAGAGCAAAAATGTTGTTCGTGTTAACCGTAGTGTTCGCCTTAACAGAGTTCGTCTGAACGGGAGTCCAGTGTATTTAATAAAAGTCGATTGGGACAGCATACTTTGGCATAAGGCCTTTTATATGGTCCCTGAAAGAATTGTCAGCCATTCATAAACATAACGGTTTAGCTTTACAGTCATTTTGACAAAAGTATACACTCTTGCTTGCGTTAACGTTTGGTTAATTCCAACATTTCGAGCATCTTCAAAAAATCATAAAGTAACAGACACTAGTTGCACAAGAAACGAGCTTACCGCATGTTGTGAGCCAGATATTCCACAACAAAAGAGAGACAAAATGGAGCTTCATTTCCTGCAAAATCTCTTTCGCCTGCGTGTGACGCCTACTTCGCCATTGTCGCCTTGTTTGTAACGGACGTCGCTAGGGGGCAGTGTCAACGGAATGCCACCGCAAAAAAGAGGAGGTGTACCCAGCTTCGCTACTCTTCGAATCAGCCCGCCATTCTTGCACGGTCACTGAAACGTTCTGCGCTTAGCTCAAATCCCCAGGTTTGCGGTTCCAGCTCGACTGTAAGGCAGCATGGGGCAAACAACGGGTCAGTATATGTTTGGCCATGACCTATCGACTGGGGGTGTGCTCCAAACTTTGGTTTACTTGACCTGGGATGGTTCAAGGAACGCCTACACTACTGTCGTCGTGAAACTTGACACGCGCGTTCATCGTACGATACGTTCCCATCGGGGGCGTCTACAACCCTCTGTGTAGCGTCAGCTGGGTTCGATCACGAGGACTAGCCGCTAAGGACAAAAGGTGGCGCTTTCGCGGCTAAAGAAACGCCCACCTCCTCTTGCCGAGCTCTGGTCATGGCTTGGGGCTAGAACAGAACGATCGTGTCCTCCAAAAGAAGATCATCGTGAGAACTCTCGTGGGGTGGGAGGTCGCCGGCGACTTGGAAGTTGCGGGTGCCATTCTTCATATTTAGGGGTCTGAGCCATGGCAGCGTCCAGCTCTTTAGGTTTCGCTTTTGCTCTGTCGTGTATCGTCTGCTGCTGTCTCGTCGTCCTTCACTGCTCTGGTGAGTACTTCGTTTAGATTATCATGGACATTGGTTTCTCGACTGTTATTTTGGATGCAACTCACTTTTGGGGGTGTTGATTTCGTATTCTAGCGAAGGACACGTGATTAGTTCTGTTCTGAGACACGCCGCGGTTCATATTATTCACAGAGAAGGCAAAACTATTCATTTGCTAGACACCCTTTCCTAAACCATTGACGTGCTTCTGATGAGTGCTGGGGGGTGGGGTCGGCTTCATGCCGTTGGTGACCTACTTCGGAGCAGGTATCAAAACGCAAAAAAAACGATGGTTATACGATATTTTGCACATACGAAATGATTCCATTGTTGTAAACTTATACAGAACATAGTACTACGGCACAATTCAACGGCCTTTTGCTTCGAAGGGGTTTACGACGGAATTAAATTTTTGATTCCCCATTAGGTCGGATTATAAAGAGGACACTACAATTCGTTTTGAGAATTGTACTCGCTTGGGACAAGTGCAAAAAAAAAAAAGGTTCGAAGCAAAGTTTGCAACAGAATGCATGAAACGTGTGCGTGGTCACTGTCCGTATGCGATAAGCCAGAGCTTTCCTAGAGACAATAACGAACATGGGTAAAATGTACCCGAGAGAACTGCACTAAATGTTCTGTTTTACTTAAAGTTCACCGTAGTGACAAGTCGGAAAATTGGTGATTGGTGTCTTAATAGCCTGAAATCTGTCGCAGATGCGAAAGAGGTGGATCAGCAAGTCCTCAGAAGCTTCGCCAGAACCTGACCGACTCTGCGAAGTATGACAAAAACTACCAGCCACTCAACAGCCACTCGTCTGACACGGTGGTTAACTTCACCGTTTACGCTAAGCAGCTGAGATACATGGTGAGTGCTGCTTGAACCGCTAACAGCCACTTGATTAACCACGTTATTAACCACGTAATTAAACGCCGCTCACTGAACCATTCGGGGCAAGCACCAATTTCGGTTTACAGTTTGCTTGTTGGTATAGCATGGGTGGCCTATGTGAACCGCCCGCTGTATTAAAGCTGATCGCGTTACCAGGCAAGCCATAGCTGAACGCCTGCGTGCGCTTGTAAGTCGTTATCCTTGCAAAGGACGGGGTGGAATTTGCACCGTTCATTATATAGCTCGCCAGATGAGGGAGCATCAGGATTCAATGTCGCTGTCCATTAAAGCAAATATTGTTACTTATTCCCTTTGTAAGCTGTATTAGACAATTGCAGCATTGCGTAGCCGCATTTCTTAGATCAATGTCAATCAATTGGCGCTTGGAAATTGGTACAAAGTTTCTA
Source organism: Haemaphysalis longicornis (assembly GCA_013339765.2). Classification (NCBI taxonomy): domain Eukaryota; kingdom Metazoa; phylum Arthropoda; class Arachnida; order Ixodida; family Ixodidae; genus Haemaphysalis; species Haemaphysalis longicornis. The sequence goes on from CM023457.1 coordinate 13,474,553, forward strand.
AACATCTACCAAAGTAGTGTTTACCCAGAATGCAAGCAAGAATAACCTGAATAATAAATTTTTTATTTTGACAAGACAACGCGCACAAAAATTAGTGGGCATTACCGACCGATTTCCTATTCGGAAGCTGGCTGGTGTGGGAAATGAATCTTCGTATAACGTGCTCGAATTATGTAAGAAATTGGACCTATCAAATTCTAAGCCACCCAAAATTTTCGTACCGAGCACGAAAATTGGAACTTGTTTGCTGTCTTGTTTGTCCATAAATGACTTCAGTAAATGTTGAGCATAGGAATTCTCTGCATGCCAATGCTGCTGTTTAATTCGCATAATACCTTAACCACGGTGGTTAATTATTTTTGTGCTTCTTTCTCAGATGCCAGACTGGGACTACATGTCACTATCGGCATTCTGCTGCATGGTAAGAGCACCTCCAGTGCAGACTCTTTCTTTTCCGGAATGAGAAAGCGTACGCCCCCGGGTGTACTTCGAGGGTCAGAGCTCGGGCCGCGTTTATTCCAGATCTACTTCTCCTCGTTGGTAACCTCCGAAATTCGTCGTATTATTGACAATATATACTGAGTAATTTATTGTGAAATTATTTAGGGTGTTTATTCTGAAATCTTTCATCCTAATATAACCATCGCTACTGGTGTCTTGAATGGCAAGTTGAACGTAATACTAAAAATGCAAATTCCTGCGTGTATCCTCTACCCTTACCACTCCGTCTGTTTACTTTCTTAATAACACTCCTCTAAAATACGTCATCTCATGTAAGTATGACACCTCATTTATCCTGGGTGCTCCACTCCGAATATAACACTAAAACGTTAGCCGCATATGATGTTATTTATGATGAAACTTCCTCAACACTCCCTCTTGCACTGAAGCTGTTACTTGTAAGTGCAGGGCACTTTAGGGGCTCGCCTTGTAGCTCGCTCGCTGGACCCAAGCATAGCCACAGGGCGTTCCCTTCGTAGCGGCTGTCGTCGCGGCGTAACCCAGAGGTTTGGAACGCCAAGCGGTTTATACAGTCATAAGCGTTCGAAACTCGTGAACCGCTGGCGCTTGTCATACATCTCCCCGTTGTTTAGCGCAAGGAAAACTGTAGGTACATTTTCGACAAAATACACGTGATTAAGCAGCAGCGCCCGCGTTTATTTAGTTAAGAACGCTCGTTGGGTTGGTTTTTACGATAGTAAGCGAAAAGAAGTGGCAGTGCAACGCCGGCACGTGCGGGAGGAAAAGCAAGCACAAAAAGACCAGAACTCCCGCTGGCCCAGTCTCAGGCAGGGGGCGCGCGAGCACTGTGAAGGCGGGAAATTTGAAGTGCGTTGGGTGGTAGCAGTGAGCGGGTGACGGTGCTACAGCCGATTATGGCGAATCACTGCTGTGCACTTCCGACAGCTTTCACATTGAGTGGAACGGCTTTAATTTTTTTCAAACGCTTTGCGGCCTAAAGTAGCGCACGCCACGCCTGTATCGAATACTACTCACGTCGTACTAACGACCTCACTCGAACTTCAGAATCATTTTATTCGTTTCTATCATAACCTCCCTGCTACCATAACAGCCATGAGAAATGCTGTCTGCCTACCTTCTTCGTTTTCATCTTCTAAACTTTTTTGCGTTTAACCCTGTTTCATCAATTGTACAACCATCCCCAACTCTGCGAATTAATTCCTCGGCAACACTATACGTCCCAGCGCATCGACCCCTCTCACAAGGTTGGTTTTGATCCATGCAACACTAAATACTTTCGTCCTTTATTTTCCCCGGGCATATTGCGAGTGAACCCACCTTTTATGACATAGTTGCCATTATTCCACGGTGGAATTTTCAGCTTCGTGAGGATTTAGCCAAGACTGTATATTCAGGAGTAATATAATCACTTTTTTATACTTACTGTACCCTTTTTACATCCTTTTAATTCTAATCCACACCGCTGTGTAATTCGTTTGGCCGGAATGTACAATAAATAGGTATAATCTAATAACGTAGATAATATGGCACGCTGTTTCAATACAACGGGCAAAGCCTCAAATACTTACATATTTTGAGCCACTCCAACCTACCCTTATAAGGAAGAAATATCTGTATGGCACACAGCAAAAATTTACATCAAGGAAACTGCAGATTCAAACTGCATGCATCAAAATAACATTAACCCGCTCCAAAAATCTGCGTGAGAGATCTCTTCCACGCTTCTTTGAACTATGTAGTCCTTTTTAACAGTGGAGCAGTTTAAAGGAGCCATAAAGAGAAAACACAAGTTTGGTTCATTCAAAAGATTGCCTTGTTATAACCATGCTGACACCACTTTTAACGTAAACTTCGCTCAAATAAGCTATATAATTAGGAAAAAAGGGAATGGCCATGCGACCCGCTCGCTCATTTCCCGCAACAGAACCTATGATGTCATTCGAGCCAGCTCTGCGATTGGCGGAGGCCGGCGAAAGCAAAAGCAAATTAGGCTGAGCTTATAAGCTTGCCGAACGAGCTATTTGCGCCCAAATTTAGGGCACATTCTTTATAAAGCAGCAAGAATCGTGGGACAAACCATGGAAGTTACGAAATCACACTTACACATATAAGTGCCGATGCTTACTGCTGTTGGTAGTGTGCGCGCTATGCTTGGTTCAGCTGCACAGGACTGCGGGGCTTTGGATTTGTCTCAGACGACACTGACCGACTGACGCAAGTAAGGGTGTCTTACGCGACCATATATGTCGAGCGAGCACTATGTTTGACGAAGCGAGTATTTTCTCCCTAAACGAAAACAAACCGAAGGCAGAAAACGGCTTGCCATGGTATGGTGGCGCCATCTTGGTTGACTAACAGTAAACGAGGCTCCACGCGGGAGGAGGAGTGTCGAGTCCGGCCGTGCCCCAATCGGCTGCAGAGCGATCGGTTTCAGTGATGTCATTGCAGACCAGAAAAACGCATGATTTAGCGGGAAAATCACAATTTTAACTGAGATTGAATTATTTCTCAGTGAATAAAGCATCGTTTCCATTCGGACAAGCGCTGGGGGCACTATAAAACACGAAATCTTTCGAATAAAATAAACTTGTATTTTGCCTTCATGGCTCCTTTAAGCTGAGTTCCGTCCGTGCCTGGCGTCGCTCAAAACTCGACGCAGCAAAGTGGAAAGGGGAGAAGTGCTAGGCCAGAAATTGGGAGGGTAAGTGGCGAGGAGGCAAGGAGCCGAAGAGCAGGCGTGGGGAGTGGGGAGGCGTTCGGGTGGGGAAGCGGGCGTAAGGAATTTGCCAAAGCTTAGTGATGACGTAAGCTCTGACGTGCAAGTGTTCTAGTTGAGAGAGACGGCATGCGCTCGGCTGAAACAGTGTCCGATGTGCCAATATGGTTAGTAGACCTAAGAAAAGCCAAGTTAAAGCTAGTGAAGGCCACCAGATCCGCTGTTGCCTCATTCTTGGAACCGCAATCGTTAAGTTGGATGACGCTTTTATTTTATTTTTGAATCAACAAAAGTGACGATCTTTTGGTTCGCGAACAAGCCTAACTCTCTGGAACAGGCGTCGGCAACGTGGGGCTCGCGGGCCACATGCGGCCCGACGGGCCGTATTATGCGGCCCCCAGCACGTCGTCAGAACCCACACCCTGCCCCTGTCACCTCCCATCGAAGGCCGAGAAGCCAGTTTTGACCTCGAATGGGGTTAGACTGGAGACAAGAACATAGAATTGATCGCATACAGTTGGACATTGCCCCCATCTTCACACTTAGCCAGATTATTGTCACTTATTGTCAAATATTACTGTCAATTCGCTAAACTTTTTCTGTTCGCCTGCAAAGCTCCCCCCCCCCCCCCCCCCCCCCATACGATTTGCCTTGCGGCCCCCTCCGCCGTGTCGGCTTCATGCAACTCGTCCCCCCACCTGAAAAGGCTGCGGACCACTCCCTCCGGAATATTGTCATGTCCTGAGTCTGCAACCAGGTGACCCACCGGGTTTTATGTTTATGGTCATTGCAGCACTGGATCGACGAAGGCTTGTCGTGGACTCCGAGTGAATACGACGGGATGACGGAGGTGACCTTCAGCGACAGTGACGTATGGGTCCCCACGCTCTCCGTGCACGAGAGCTACAACAGCTACGGCGTCCGACTCTTCTCGTCGGTCAAGGCGGACCACCACGGTAACGTGGTCTGGTGCCCGCTGGTGTCATTCGGCATGCGCTGCTCCATGGACCTTACCGACTACCCGTACGACGAGCACCGGTGCGCCATGAACATCTCCTCCTGGGCGCACGGCTACAAGCTCAAGCTTATTGGTACGCGCGTGTTCAACCTATCTTCTCTTAATCTTTCTTGGGCTACTTAAACCCGGAAGTTTTCATGTCTGTCTGTCTGTCTGTCTGTCTGTCTGTCTGTCTGTCTGTCCCTCGATTCAGGCTTCCGGTCAACAAGAACAGTATTTCAACGAGAGGTTTATGTAAGCAGAACTTTACAAACCACTAAATCTGTAAACACGCCTCATGCTTGTAAACATTCTTGAGCAAAAAGAAAGCATTGAGCATATATAAGGCAAAACATTAAAACATAATTGGTATTTGCGTGTTGTTCTAATTAAAATACTAGCTGCTTCATTTTTGCTGTAGCGAATTAAAAAGTACGCATTGGAAACAATATTTTGACCCAAAATTACAAAACGCGCTTGCGCCGCCTCCTGGCGGCATTCAGTCAACAGTAACGAAAGGTCCAGTAACAACGCGCGAGCGGTGGAACGCGCTAAAATTGAATTCACTGGACCAAACCTCCACTGTGTTTATCGTGGAGAAGCGGAGCGGGGCGGGGAGCTGGCGAGCAGTGGGTGGGAAAGAGAAAGAGCATTTACGTGGCAGGGGAAACGAAGAAATCGTTTTTGACGACATTTGCAGCGAACCAAGCAGATCCAGGGCCAATTCCTTTTTTTTTTTTTTTCCTGTTCGGCAGGCAAGCTAGCCAAGAAAAACTTCGACGAGCACCACCCCGACTGGGAGGGCCACTTCGAGTCGATGGACATGACCGAGTTTCCGCACCCGGAGCAGGGCTCGGACCCCGTGCTCCGCTTCGTGCTGTTCATCAAGCGCAACGCACCCAACTACCACTTCACCGTGGTGCTGCCCAGCGTGGCCGTCTCCATCCTCACGCTGTTCATCTTCTGGCTGCCGCCTTCCTCGGGAAAGAAGGTGACGCTCGGCTGCGCCAGCATCATCATCATCCTGCTCATCGTCAACAACCTTAGGCACGACCTCGGCGACAGCATCCACGTGCCACGCGTAGGTGAGTGACCACGGCGATGGGGAAGCCACTGCTCCCTGTGCGGTTTACCCACCCCCATGCTGCGCCGCTCCAAACAGTTCCTTTCTTAAAATTTTCCCTTGCCTAAGCCTAGTTTCCCAACTATCCTCCAGTTCATCTCGCAGATGAACGTAGGATTGATTAAGCCTTGCTTCATTGAGTACCAGCAACGTAGGGCTCAAGGATAAGGAAAAACGTCGGGTAGAAATGTCTTAACTTGTGGTTTTTATCAAAATTGTGGTTTTTATCGACACCGCCTGTCTTGAATCGATGGTTCATGCGAAACCACTCACGGTACAATCCAACTTATGGGCGTGTATCAAACTGCGTATATCAAAATATGCCCATAACAACTTTTATGACTCGTTGACTGGTTATAACGAGGGTATTTCCACTTTAGTAAGTCGGTGACACAAACTTTCGGAGAAAGAGAGCTCGAAGTGGGACATAATGGGGGAAAGATTATGGGTTATATTGCGCGCAGAAGAATAAAAAGAAACGGTCAAAAATCGTAACTGGTTCCTTCCTTAGCAGCAAATTTTGCAAACAGCATATAATTTTGAAGTTTGTATTCTATTTTCTAGGGTAACCCCCCTACAACAATGCCCGATGGGCGATGTAGGTACTTGTAATAAATAAATAAATAAATAAAAAAGGAGAACTCTGCTTAAAAACCAAAAACTAGCGTGCCCCGTAGCCGCAGAAATTAGACGCATAGCTTAGCATGGGCTCCAGATCGCACGTGGTTTCGCGGTACGGCGGACACAAACTGGGAACGCTGTGTGCAGCAACAATTCTGAAATTTTAACATTTCTGGGCTCAGGGCCCCGATAGGGAAGGTATTTTCGGGCAAAAACGTCGCTTTTTAGAGCTAAAACTTCATTACTCCATGTACAAACTCAGAAAACGCCTCGTTCCGTCAATTCCTCTTATCGTCAGTCTGAACTTCAAGCTCAGCCATTGTGAAACACCAGCGCCTCGTACGGTTGCGCGGAGTAGAAGCGTCTACACGCACGTTCGTTCAAAGGGAAAGCTTGAGGAGAGGAGATAGGGAAGAGTAATGGCACGTAGCATCGGAAAACGATGGGGCGCTGGCTGCAGCCAAGGTCCCAAGCTCGTGCGTGGCAGCTGCGCCGAGCAGCGTATATGTTTTAGGGGCGAAGCACCTTAGTGGTTCGGGCTGTCGGTGTCTCCTGTCGTCGTCGTCTCAAGTCGTCACGGTAGATCAAGTTGTCAAACGATGGTCAAAAAAAGTGTATGATGGATAAAACTGGCTCCAAATAAACTAACATAATTAAAACTAATTTAAAATACAGAAATAATCAGGATTTAATTGCATTAATAACAGAAATTTTTTTAAATTCAGTCTCGAAAATTGGTTTCAAATTCCAGGTTTTCTCCTGAAAGGCATACTTCTTCGCATGCTGCGGCGTGTGACACGAAGACAACTTACAACCAGTCCTTCTCTCGTTTAATTGCTCAAAAACGGTTCAACGCAATAGAGGGCGCCACCGCCTCAGCAAGAGCGCGATTGCTCCTCCCACCGGCGCTTCTCCGGCGCCCAATCACAGCGCGCCGTGTGGCAAGAGAGAGACTTAAAAATCTTTTAATACACTTATACACTGCATGCTTCGCCCCTCCCCAGGTTTCACGTTAGTATAGATGGCCTAGGATTTTTTTCCTGCAGTGCAATTGTGTGGAGCAAAAACTGGGCTAAAACTCGACAACGTTGATTTAACTGTGTTCAACCACGGTAAATTGCTTTGCTTTGTGTTCTGGCCTGCGTTGCCGAAGTAACCTGCTGGATGTCCTCTTCCAGTCAGGTACCTCGGCATGACGTGCCTGGCCGTGGCCGTTGCAACGCTTATATCCGTGCTGGTCCTGAACATCGTCAAGAGCCCCATGGTGTTTCGACCTCCCGAGTTCCTCGTCTCCCTGCTGTCGGGCGTGCCCGGCAGAGTTCTCTTCCTTTGTCCGCTGCCAGCGCCCCGGGCCGTGGACCACGAGCAGCTGACCGACGCCACCACGCCGCTGGACAAACAGGACATCATCACCTCGGCAGGAGTGGTTCCTGGTGGCGCAAGGCATCGACCGCGTCGTGTTCCTCATCTACGCCATTTTCTTGCTCGCATACCACGCCTGAGGTGCGTTGAAGACTGCGCTGATTGAGCCCTGCCATGAGACTGAATTCAGATTAGTCGTGAGTCACGTTTTTCGCGCCTAAAACGCTCTTTAAAAAAATTAAAGCTGTTCCACCCAACGTGAAAGCTATAGGAAGGGCAGAGCAGTGATTCGCCATGATGGGATGTAGCGCCGTTAGCCGCTCACTGCTACAACCCATCACGCTCTTCGCCGCCCTGTCTCACTCCTCTCTTGAGGAATGGAGGGGACGTTCGTCCAATGCAATTGAAATTTCCCGCCTTCGCAATACTCGCGCGCCCCCTGCCTGAAACAGCGTCAGTGATAGTTCTGTTCTTTTTGTGCTAGTTTTTTCACCTCGTATGTACCAGCGCCACCGGCGCCTTACTGCGCAGTTTGGAACGCGCCATTTTTTTCTCGCGCTGCCACTTTTTTTTTTCGCTTACTATCGCAAAACCCAACCCAGCGAGCGTGCCTAACGAAATGAACGTGGGCGCTGCTGGTTAATTACGTATATTTTGCCTCAAATTTACCTAGAGTTTTCTTTGCGTTAAACAACGGGGAGATGTGTGACAAGCGCCAGCGGTTCACGAGTTTCGAACGGTTATGAACTATATAAACCGCTTGGGTTTCGAAGCCTCTGTGGGACGCCGCTACGACGATACACCGGAATCTTAGGTCCTTTATATCGCTGTACCGCCTGATTCCGGCAGTCGAGCATTATTCTTATGCGTTACCGCGAGCTGCGACAACGAGCTGCTCTGCGCTAACAAAGAAGGCAGGAGGTAAAAGGGAGGCAGAGAAGTTAATCTGGCTAGAGCCTAGTTTGTTGTCCTGCACGTTGAAAAAGGAAAATGGGCAAACCAGAGGAAGCAGAGGAAGGAGAAATGTTGGAACAGTGAGTACACGGGTACGCCCAGCGTTAGGACATTAATCGTTCGAGTTATGTCCAGTGGTTACTAATTGTAGTTTTTGAGGCAGTACAAGAAACGTCTGGGCCAAGCACTGTGGACTACGCAGAACTCTCAAGGTCAAAAATTTATCAAATGATCGTTTCACAGTTGTTATGCAATACCATGCCAAATGATTTCCAGTTTCCATCTACCAAGCGTCGTTGCTATGATGAAGAAGCCGGAACGTGACGGTGCAAGTAATTGGGCTGTGAAAGAATCAGCGTAGGCTTCGGGAAGTGGTGAGAATGGCGGAGTTATAAATCACACTGCTTAGAACAGCGTAGAACCAGCTTCGATGGCTCCTGGTAACAAATATACTGCCGAGAATCTACATGAGCGCAGGCAAAGTGGCATCGTAAAGCGAGGTCGGATCACAACTACTTCAAAGCAACAGCAATGCCGTATCAATGTTGCAGTATCGCAGAAGGATCGTATCAATGCCGTAGCACAACTGTATAGCAGCTGCTTCGCGTTTCACGTTATCGGTTCGTATAATCATCTGCCAAGTTTCCCGCATTCTTCAAAATACTGGCTTCCTTTCCTTCCCAGTCTGGAGTGACAGACAATATCACTGTTCTTTTGTCGCTTCCAAAAAGAACGAAAACGTATTTATTAGGTTAATTTCGTTAACAACGCAAGCAAAGTAAACCGAAAGTTTTATAAATCAGTATGATGTATCTTCTGAGCTGAGTACCGTCAAGGGCTGGCGGCTCTGTCAGCTTTCATAGCGGTCCCAAGCATGAGAGAAAAGGCAAGAAGTTTTCACCAGCATTGTTTCAAGTTTTCTTCTCTCGCGCCTAACAACGCATGTTATTTATTACAGGATTGTAATTTTATGTTACTTAACTGCAGGTCCACAAATACGAACGGCGACAGGAAAAATTAGTGATAAATGTTTGCTAGCGACGTATTTCAACGTTTTTCAATCAAGTGGTGTGAAAACGTATCGAAATGTCGCTTTTTTGGTTGGGGAGGGTGAATTCTAGGGGGCAATGCCGAAGTATGGTAAGGAATCAGCCCTCAACAGCTTGTATCTATAGTTACTATGTACTTATGTAACTATATATGTAACCTAGGTTACTATGTAACCTATAGTAACTATGTATGTATAGTTACTATGTACGTCAAGCATTCTGAAGACTAACTCAGATATCAGGCGAACCAACGCTCCTAGAAACTACACGGAAGACTACGCCTACTACTACTGCGGTATTGTAAACAAACGTTCTACTAACTTCTTCCTGATTTCACGCTTTTGCTCTCATATTTCGTAACGCCCAGTTCCCCGAATTGTGAGGGGCAGGGGCATTACTGATCAACTCTACGAAATCCGCCTACCAATACATATAGGCATCTTAATGAACTAACTTTTCACCTTTCCTCTCTTTTTTCAGTTCCCATGTGGCGACAATCAACTCGAAACCATCAAACAAACTGTGGACGACGCAGACTGCCGAGGTTTAAGTTATTGACGGAGCTGCTTTTCTTGTTCCCTGCAATAAAAAAATGGCCGTTTGGGCTGCCGTGAGAGTGCGTCAAATAAACTGGGCAAAAAAATGTGATGCATTTATTGCATTGATTGTTTTACATATATTGTTTCCGTGGTCTAACGCGCCGAAGCTATACGTGGGCCATCAGGCGCGCCGTACGTTTAGGGCTCGGGGATTAATTTCGACCGCCTGAAGATCGTTGAAGTACTGACACGTAAATTTTGTGTTACGTTTTTTTCGCTTCTATGGGAGCCTGTTAGCCCACTAATTATAGAATGGCACATTAGACGGTCGATCGCAGCGTAAACAATCATTTACGGCGTCGTTTATTCGCGTCTGTTTCGGTTTCACAAAACGAACGCCGAACGGCCGCCATGACAGGAGGGCGCCCGTGACGTCACCACTCTTGTCGCCCCGCTGCCGGTAGGGTGGCTACTGCCGACCTGGACGCGCGCGCCCACACCAGCCGAGGTCTTCACCATAAACACGCGCCCGGGCAGCATGACGGCAGTCCTAAAACCGTGACGTATTACACACCGCGTAGCCGCGTGCGCCAACTGCAGCCAGTGCGTCGGATACGTCACGGGAGCCCCGACGTCGCGAGTTTGTGGCAAGGAGCAGATGATGTCACGCTGGCCCACTCTGCGCTTTTCTCGTGCGGGCAAAGATTAAAATGGATTTAAAATATGTTACACTGAACGGTTACTGTTTTTAAACTTGCTGGGAGATATCTCCTGATAAAAAGGAAGCATTTCACATAAATATCTCAGCTTGAAATTTCCTGTCACTACTTCTTTAACATGCTCCGAAATCTCGACCCACAGACGTTTTCGCTTCCCGCCTCCATCTGAAAAGCAGCCACCGCGGCCGGGATCGAACCCGCGTCATTGACCTCAGCAGCACAACGCCTCGGCCCCCTGAGCCTTCGTGGCAGGTGATTTCGTTTAGACGAAAAACGCAGAGTCGGTGTGATTGGCTTCAATCATCGCCTTTATTTTGTAGCACAGTTTACATGTCCAAGTGTCACCGTCAGGGGCAGCGCCTTGCCACCCTCATACCTTGGTCCTTGCAGCTCATTAAGCCCTGAGTTCAAGATGGGCCTCGCGTCAACGGCGTTGAGCCCCGACCAGTGTGTAAAGTATAAACCACGACGTGAGCAAATCCCGGATCAAAACGAATGAATATCTCGATCGCGAACCTCACGACTCTTAAAATCATCATTGGTGTGTGTGTGCATGTCTTCGTGTGCGACCAGGCGATTTGCAAGTGTGTGAGTGCGTGTGGGCGTGGCGGCACACGGAGTGCACGTGTAGTTTACTGGTTACCGATTTTTTCCTTGGAACTGTTTTCTTTGGTTCAGCGCATATGAGACAACACAATCCAACCGACAGCGTTGATTCTGCAGCTGCATTGTTTTACTTGGGATAAAGTCCTTTTCCATTCGGCTAAAGACGATCTTTACGACCACAAAAAAGTGATAAGTTTGCCTGGGCGTTTTTTGTTGTTGTTGTTGCTGCTGCTGCTGCTCTCGGTGCAAAATTGAGATCAAGATTTACATTCTGACCATTGCAATTAAACCTCGAATACGGCTGCAGTAGAACGGTCAATTGGGCTAGTTGTTAACTGTTCATCTTGGTGGTGGAAGCGCTCGCACAACAGGGACGAAAATAGAAAAGACCGAGACGACACGGCGCCGTGTCGTCTCAGTCTTGTCTACTTTCGTCCCGGTTGTGTGAGCGCTTACACCACCAAGATGATCGAATACGACGTTTGCTCGGTATTTTCTGTGTTTTTACCGTCATGGTTTTACAAGCCGCGCTATGTATCGAGGCTTGACGTTAAAAATCTCCAAGAGACTTCAACGTTCCACCGCGAGGCACGTCCGGCCTCTCAATGCGATCGTACAAAAAAGCACCCAGTGACACCCCAATTTACGGTCGTCACGACATTCCCGCCACCCTGTTTTCGAGCTCACTACGCGTCCTGCACGAACAGTTCATTCACGTCGTTATTTCTGTCTACCTTCTTCTTATTGTAGTCGAATCCATCGTCAACGAAGATATCGTTAGGCAAAGTGTCGTTGTCTCCAATGATGTCTCGAGGTGCATCGCTCGTATCTTTTGTATGGTCTGACCCATCCCCCGTGCTGATCCGGTCGTCTGCATCGGCGATTACGCCGGTTTCTAGGTCAGTTACAACGTCGCCCTCAGGCCTAATGTCGTCGTCGGCGTTGTCTTCAACCTTGACCTCTGCATCATCACCAGCAGCGTCATCTGCGACAGATCCTTCACCGGCTTCTGGCATCGGTTCATCCTCATTTTGATCCTGCGTTGTGACGTCACTTGGTGGCACCTGGTTCCCGTTGTCGTCGGCCGTGCCTTGATTGTCGTCTATCACGCTGTTGATGATGTCATCGATGACGTCGTTTCCGTCGTCGATGGGCGTCTCTCCAACTCGGTCGGCTACGGCAACCTTGTCGTCGTCTTGCGGAGGTTCGGGTGGGGCCAGGAACTCTGCCTCTTGCGGTGCCTCTGGGGGCGGCAGGAACGTCTCGCTTTCCGGGGGATCTGCGATCAAGAAAAGAGAGTATAAGGCATATTGTCACGAAACTCTTGACATAGAGTGTACATCTTGTACATAGAGTGCAAATAGTTCGCATCTGCCTCGTAACAGTATTGCTCGACCAGTCTTCGAAGTTGTGGTCAGAAAAATTGTAATGCTTTGTTCACTTATTCCCGCTATTTCCGTATTGTGCAGTTAAAGCCACTACGGGGATCACACCACAGAATGAATGGGCATCCTGCCGTAAAATAAGTCGCTATGGAAGATTCCAAAATTTTTGCCTTGCATCGCTTCCTGTGCGACGCCACAACACACAGCAATGAGCATTTCTAACACCGGGTGGAACATCAATATCTCGATGAGGCTACTTCGAAGACTCCATTTCCTTTAAATGCAGGAATATGTCTCGTCGGTTATCGATCACAGCTAGGAGCTGCAGCAAAGGAGAGAAAAGAACAGGACTCTATTGACAGGATCATAGCTGCCTAGTAACTGAGCGGGTGGCGTCGCTCTAGTCGATTAGGTTCTGCCTCGTGCGCGTGCATTCTCAGCACCTCAGGTCTCGCTCCCTGTGCCAGGGGTCGACGACCTTGTTGAAACAGCGGCAATACATGCGGAAATGAAACCGTGGCCCGTTTCGCCTTGCTTTTATGTCTTTCTTCTTGTTTTTTTTTTTTTCTCTCCGCGAACGTCCCGCCATAACAAACAACGAATCCCTCGAACGTTCGGTGCTCGTAGGCCTTTAGTTTTTTCTTCGCAGTTGCTTCTCTGTTTAGGGTGCTAAACCCGAGCGGCGCTTTATTGAACCGTTTATGCTTGCTTATGGATATCAGAACGGACAGCGCACGCAAGTGTCGGCTGCTAGCGTGAGCGGATAGCAGGTCCCGCCGGCGCTGTTCCGTATCGATTCGCTCGACGGTCGCCGCTTGGGCTTCTAAAAAAACGTATTCCAGGATCACTGTGTGACCGGCCCGCTTTCCCTGTGAACGTTGTGCTTGGCTGGCCAGAGCATTCCATGTGCACCATTCCGTTTGTTCAGCACTAAGCCTCAATGCCTTATTCTGGACGCTTAAAGATGAACAAAAAAAACGTTCCGAACGCATTTGGTTTTCGTGCGGTAGTAAGGTGGGTCGAACGAGGTATGCATTCGATGTAGTGAACTTAGCGAACTCGTTTACCCAACCGGGAACCTCGTTTTCCTAATCAGCAGATCCATCGCAAGAGGCTTGGTCCCGTGTGCCACAACTCGGGCGCCTTCGAATCTTTGCAATGTTTTTTTAATAACGCCAGAGCGTCAGATGCCCCGCACGCGAAAAACCCATCCTATGTGTCGAGCCAACCTGACCTAAGGAATGCCATGTCAGCAACAGAGGAGCGCGCACCTCGGTTGCTAAGCAACGCCTGGACGTGCGTAGAGTGACTCGCATGCTGAGCGAAAGAGTGCCGCGCCAGCAAGAAAGAAAGGACGGCATCGTCATTGCTAGTAGAAGCGACCCTTGGCTGCCACTTTTCTCGATAATACGTGTACTTAAACCGGTTTGATCCAGTTATGCTGGCTCCTTAGATAGGACGGGTTTTAGCGAGAGAGCTTTATATGAGCCACTCGCGAAGTTTTAGCGCTAAAACACGTGGAATAACCGCGACACATTTCGCACAAGCTGTTTATCCAACAATGCGCAAAGTAAAAGATTGCCAAGGCACGTGAAAAAATGTAGAAAATACCGAGTAGGAATTGTCGAACAAATCGGGAGATTTTTTTTTTCTAATGAGGGAAGTCCTCCTGAACAGAATTGCAGAAACAAACAAATATTCGTGAGCGGGACTAAATGTAACTCTGTCAAAGCTATTATATGATATGTTCTACATGTCAGCGAGGGAAATTTAGCTTTTACAGCGTCGCCTTTAGGCTTATTAAGAAAATTTTCACTTGTTTCTGAAATACCTTTCAGGTAGATTTAACTCCTTTTGAAGCTAAGCTCCTCAAATGCCTTAGGCGTTCTGCAATAGCCATTGTAAAGTAGGCTACTTTACTGACACGATATTTCTCGGCACGATTTTTCTCGGTCTTAATATAGTGAGTCCGAAATAAAAGTAGGAAGGTCTTAGGGGCTTATATTAAATACGTCCACGAGACCTTGTGTATTCGTATCAAATGTCTTATACCGAACATTATTCAAGTCTGCTTCACTACTTCTCACAAATGTTTTGCTTGGAAGGCATTTTACGGGGAATATAACACGCAAAGAGTTGCCTCACAGTAACTGCCTCTATTAAACCCCGCATTTTCCTATAAAATGCTATACACCGAACCAAAGTCATCTTCACTACAACACATAGATGCATTGCTGAGAAGAGATTCTTAGGGAAGCGTGAAAAATTTGATATCAAAGTATGAAAACTTAGGGATCCTTTATTGACAACATTTTTGTATGCGTCGTAACTGGCACTTCCAGCGTTAAGACAGGCGCATTTCCTCCTTTAGTCCACATAGAAGTGCGGACCATTTCAAAGAAGGTCTGGCTGCTTCTTCTATGAAGTGCAGCCGTCACTCAGTGGGCTTATTCCGAGCTTCCGGTTGGCCGCCGTCTCTGAAAGATGTTAGGCGGCCAACGGACGCCCGCTACCTCCCAACTAGAGCGAGGTTTGTCATTCCCTCCAATGGCCTTTTTATCGATTTGGTGTTGGTAGGAGCCGTGGACATGGCTTTTGCAGAAGGCCATTGTTGACGATGAATCTCCTGCTCTCATCGGCTGCTGCCGCCGCGCGCTGTCTCTCACTATTGACTCATTGTGTTCGTCCCTTTCGCAACTCTCTATGACATTTTGAAATAGAGTATAGGTCAGCGACACTCAGCTTGCCTTTGGTATTATTCCCTGCTGTCGTCTCTCGCAATCGCTTTGCATTGCTTCACATGGGGCGCGTAACACTGCGCTACTCTCAAGGGGGACTCCTCCCCTCTTTGCAATAAGCATGTTTATCTCTCTCTCTCTCTCTCTCTCTCTCTCTCTCTCTCTCTCTCTCTCTCTCTCTCTCTCTCTCTCTCTTAAGTAGGTGACGTGCCAGTAAGGACAGACAAGGCTGAAGCAACGGGGGCCGCACGAACGTTTTGACGCCCCAGCTTTCGACGCGCCAAAAAAACTGAGTTGCCAAACGCTAAAGTCGGCTGTCCGATATTAGCCCACAGGGGCAGCCTTTGCGGACCTTTGTGAGTCAGCGAAACTGCGAGACACTTTCGTGCACGATCACGATCATGATGATGAGTTTTGAACGCGATCGCTGAGGCAGGTTTAAAATTCGTTTAACTCGGCGAATGCTCAGTCGATGATGTGATAAGTTTGGGATGTGATTAATGCGAGCGTCAAGCCGACGCGTTCTCAGACTATTCCTGTCGTTCCGATGAGGTGGTTCCCCAAACAAGTTACCTTCGGTTTGTAGGTCTCCTGGTTCCGGCGACTCTACGAAAACTACCGAAGAAGGCTGTAGCCGAAGAATGTCTGAATATGAGTGCGTTTGCCCGAGGGCTCTTCCCTCCTATTCCATACTGCTGAAGATGCTGCCGTATATATGCGTATTGTATGGGTGCAGTAACCAATATTTTTTTTTTTTTTTTTTTTTGCCAGCCGCCCCGTGTCTTTTAAGTGCGGAGTACCTCGAGGGCCCCGTTTGTTGTCGTAGCTCGTCCTGGGATCACTGGTATCTAGGCCAATGTTATCACGCGGCATCACGCACCCGAACAGAGGCTCCGAAAAAAGATCACCTGCTTCCCTGGTCCGGGAATCGAGCCGGGTCTCCTCGCGTTACGAAGCCGATGTCCGATCCCATTGCGCCATAGAGGCACACGTAACTCACATGCAAAGTGATGGGGGTGATCTTTGCGCTTCGCCTGTTGCCACTGAAGGCTGCCGTTGCTAGGCCTAAAATAAGTACACAATCATATAACGTACGTAAAACAATCATGAATTAACGCATAAAGTACCTTACATCAATGTAAACTCAATCCAGTGTCTCCTTATAGGCCTTTTTTAGGGACTGCAGGTGCCCTCTCTTGACTACTTTTGGTATCAACACCAGGCTGATTCAGAAACTAGTCAAGATAGGGCGCCACAGCCTTTTTGGCGTAATCACTGCTCCGCACTTGACAGCTTTCACGTTGGGTGAGACTGCTTTTATTTTCTGGTGGTAGGCTCACATCACCTGCCAGCTACGCTGGCATTCTCCGACATGAGGCATCATATTCTGCAGTTTCACCACTAAAACTATGAAAGATGGAAGATATTTTACAAATTTCCTGTAATTCTTACTGGGCGAGTAAAGTGCTCGAATTAGTTAATTGTCCTGAAAATTTCAAGCGCCCCAAAAGTTAATCCAGGATTTTTTGTAAACTGCCTCAATGGAGCGAACTTTAAATTCTCCGATGACTACTGCTCACATGCCCAGCTCTATTTTTATGCTCTCGAGTGAGCGCACCCAGTGTCTTAGTGGCCCAATCACCATAGCGAACTCTTTGTACGAAGAAGTCTTAAAGTGGCCATGCAGACGAAATACAAGTTGGTTTTATTCGAAAGATTTGGTGTTTTATAGCGCCCTCAGCGCTTGTCCGGAAGCAAATGATTCTTTATTCACTGAGAAATTAACATTTTAAGCCAAAATTTTAATTTTCCCGCTAAATTGTGTTTTCGTGACATCGACAATGGCGTATCCCAGCAGGCCCTTAAAACTAAATATAGCTTGCTGACCAGGGCTGCTACCAACTCACAGACGGCCGTTTGATTATATTGTTCATCGCCCACTTTCGCAGATGGCGCTGCAATACCGCGGAAGTGCCAGTGTTTGCACTTTGCTTCTGGCCGGACTTCTATACCGGTCGTATTTTTATTAGGGATTCATACAAATCGTTCCCTAAAACGATACGTATGACTCGACAAACATGGTCATGTAAGTGACCGTGCGTTTTTTTTTTTTTTTTTTTTTCAGTAGGTCAATGTTGCGTCAGACAAGCCCAACGCGTCCGACGGCTGTGTTAGCAGTGTCAGCCGGCAAAGTGCCGCACTAACTGCTTCGGTGTTTACGTCTTCGTTCGTAACTTTTGTTGTTCCCCCCCCAATTCTTACTGGTATGAAAAGAATGTGCCCTAAATTTAAGCGCAAATAGCTCGTTACATAAGTTTATAAGCCCTGCCTAACTTGCGTTTGCTTATGCCGGCCTAAACCAATAGCACAGCTGGGAATATGACATTATAATGTTCTGTTGCGGGAAATAAGGTAGTGGGTCGCATGGCCATTCTCTTTTTTCCTAATTGTATAGATTATTTGAGTGAAGTTTACGTTAACAGTGGTGTCAGTATGATTATAACGAGGCAATCTCTCGAACGAACCAAACTTGTGTTTTGTTTGCATGGCCCCTTTAAGCACACTTAAGTGACTTCAACATTGCGGCAATTTCATGCATGCCTTTTTTTTTGCGTTATCATGTATTTTTTGTATTTTTCATGTATTTTCATGTATTTTTGCTATCTGTTATCATGTATTTTTTTGTTTGCGTTATCATGCCTTTCTTTTGTTACGTTGAGCCGATAGGATAGCCTGTTCACGTGTTTTTAACAATTTTCTTGCTAACAAGTACGTGCCAAGCTGGGAAATAGCGAAGTCTGAGTACCAGACAGACTTTTCAGTTCATCAGGCATCAACGCACTTGGTGCTCGATACAAACAACAAACCTGTTGTTTGATCGTTTTTGTCGTACTGCTGCCTTTTGTTTTGACATTTCTGATTTACCTTTGCTGTGCTGGAATCCGGCCTGCACCGAGGCACTACCAAAAAGAAAACACGCTACAGCTCTCTCACTCAATGCCCAGCACTGTGTGTTACTAGGTATTAAAAGTTTTTCGTGACCTTCCTATCAAAGCATGCGCAATCATTTTGTGGTACGCCTCCCGTGCGGTTGTGTTTCCATTTATAATTATGACTCATCTCCATAGCAACAACTATTTTTCTTGTGTGTCACAGGGTTCGTTTGAACCGTGAAGAACCTCTCATTACTGGCCGCGGGAAGGGTGAGGGAGACTTTGTGAGTAGTGGCATTGAAAAGCACGTCAATAACGGTGCCGCTCCCTCAGTGGCAGCATGTTGATGGTGGCCCGAGGCACCGATTCCTTTTCTTATTTTATCGCCTGCTGCCGTTGTTGTTGTTGTTGCAGCCCCGCTGGGTGTGTCTCGGGCGTCTTGTTTGCCTCCGTGTGCAGACGACATTCTCTTGTGTTTACGGGATCGATGAGAAAACAGCGCAAACTTAGGGTGTTCTGCCCGCGCGTGTGCAGTATCCAGCAATCTTACTTTTTCATACCTGCTGACACAAAGAAGTACGCAGAGCGAATGAAAGAGAATGAGCAACAGAAAAAAGAAGCGTAAAAATATACCAGTGCAGGCGACCGCAGTGTGTGTGCATGTATGTATGTATGTATGTATGTATGTATGTATGGTATGCTAGTATGTATTATGTATGTTACATATGTTATGTATGTATGTATGTATGTATGTATGTATGTATATATGCATGCAAGTATGCACGTATGCATGTATGTATGTTATGCACCTATGCATGTATATAAGTATACATGCATGGATGTATGCAAGTATGTATGTCATAGGTCGGCAAAACAGAAACAACTCACTCAAACTCAATCACAATTTTTTTCTTTGACGCTGTACTCACTCAAGCTCGGACTCAAAAAGCTCGTCTGCACTCGAAACCACTCGTACTCGCTCATAAGATACTCATTTGTATACTCGTACTCACTTGTACTCAAACTCACTAGTCCTCACGAGTACTCGTACTCAATCTGTACTCATTCGCACTCATCTAAACACATTCGTACTCATTCGGTCCTCACTCATACTCAAATCACCTGTACTTGTACTCGTATTCATTATGTACTCGGTCGCAGTCCTACTCAATATGCACTCACTTGTACCAAATCTGTACTCACTCGTACTCATCTTTACTCACTTGTACTGAATTTGTACTCACAGTTACTCGTATCCAAAGGCATTTCCACTAATTTGCTCTCGCAATCAACCACTTAGATCTGCACTATGTTTCTCGACTCAAATAAACCAAAGCCATACTGTCACAGAACGCTTGTAGCCCGTAACAGTTGGTTCCCTTGGTTCCCTTTTCACCATTTTGTCTAAGTGAAACAGGCGAAAGCTTTTCTGGTTACCTATTTTGAAGACAGAGAAAGAGTGGCTTCAGCGTGCTTTGTGCATGCTAGTAGCCTCCCGCGCCCCTCCCTTTGAACAATTTGAACGAAGAAAGCGAAGCGAAGCGAAGCGACGCATGCTTGCCCGGGCTTCACTATGGCAGCCCCGTGAAGAGTGGTTTCCGGAAGCGGCTACACCGAGGAAGAGGGAATGGAGAGCGCCGCAGTTTTCTGCGATAAATGTGCTCGTGAGCAGAGCACTTATGAGTACAGAACTCGTGAGTACTGTACTCATGAGCACAGTACTGCGAGTACAGCACTCACGAGTACTGCACCCGCGAGTGCTGTACTAATGAGTATACTCATGAGTACGGTACTCGCGAATATATGCAGACATCTGTGCTCACTCGTCATCCTACTCATTTTTTTCTTAGTCTGTACTCACTCACCATCGTACTCACTCGTAAGTTTGAATAGAAATCAGTACAAGTGAGTGTACTTACGAATGAGTACGACTATACCTGATTTATGCTCGTATGCATGTGTGTATGTATGTATGTATGGATGTATGTATGTATGTTTGTAGGTGTGTATATGTATGTATGTATGTATATATGTATGTAGGTATGTATGTAATCATTTCTGTATGTATATGCAGGTATACGCAGGTAAAGACAGAATGAGCAAGATACACACATACATAGCGTATCTTCATTGCGAATTAGGTGCTCGTTGAATAGCATAGAGAGGAAAGCCAGCCGTCAAGGACGCTATAATGTATTCGGTTCGTAGCTGTGTAGTATGGAAACGCGAATTTTGAAATGTTGAGAAAGAATGGGGAGAACATGCGCCTCAGTTGGGACCCAAACTTACTAATTCAGATAACTGGTCCTAAGCTTTACCGATTCCGCTATCGGGACCCCTCACGTTGTCCCAAATATTCCCGCCCTAACACCCTCTTTGCCACCGTGCAGCACTTCATTACAATTTTCATTTACATAACGTTCGTTATTTTTTTAACTCAGCCCGTCCCACACATAATGCCTTTTGCGCTCTCGTACTCAAATCATGCACCACGAACGTTAAAGAAAAACCTACCATCTCACACTTACTCCGAGTAACTTACGATGCAACGAACGTTCAACTAGGTATTCGTATTCTAGCTGCATACTGCTACCATCAAGCCAGGGAAAATTCCAACGGCCATAGAGTCTTACCGCCCCATAGCCCTCTTGAGCTGTGTCGGCAAACTGATGGAGAAGATGGTGCTGTATCGCTTGGACTGGGATTTGACAGTCAGAAATGTATACCCGCCACAGATGTCTGGCTTCCGCAAGGGCCGCAGCAGCATCGATAATGCCATTGCCCTTGCAACCAGCATAAAACAAGCTAAGTATCGGCGGAACATCATCATTGCTGTGTTCCTGGACATCAAATCAGCCTATGACTGCGTAGCGCATGATGCTATTCGCTCGGCGATGAAGTCTTCAGGAATAGGAGGCCGCATGTATGCATGGCTATCAGACTATCTCTCCGATAGGTATGTATACATGTCAACACACAGCGGCGACTCAGCACTGTACAGAGTGACTCGAGGTGTTCCCCAGGGCGGGGTGATAAGCCCCACGCTGTTCAACATCTCCATTATAGGCCTGGAAAAATGCTTGCCCCAATCGGTTGAAATCTCCTTGTACGCGGACGACATTTGCATATGGAGCTCTGGCCGAAACAGACGTGTGCTGCCGTCGAGACTGCAGCGAGCAATCAACTCCATTGTATCGTTCTTGGCAGCCCGAGGAATGGAAATTTCGGCTAGCAAATGTGCTGCGTTGGCGTTTACGAAGCGGGACCTCACGCACTACCGGCTCACTGTTGGCGGCACTGACATTCCATACCTTCCCAGCTATAGGTTTCTGGGGGTGACATTCGACAGGTCACTCACCTGGTCACCTCATGTCCGCCATCTCATGGAGAAGCTTACCTCAATCGCCCGTATATTCAGCATGCTCTCCAGAAACTCCGGCGGTTGCTCCGTTAACTCTCTCCTTCGGCTCTACGAAGCGCTGTGCGTTGGCCTCATACGCTACAGCATCGCCATTTTGGTCCCGCTTTCTAAAGGAACTATCAAGGCTCTAGAGTCCATGCAAGCACAGATCTTGAGGACTTGCATTGGTGTTCCGAAAACTACATCTACTGTTGGAACATTGACGGAATGCCGACGTCTGTCACCCTTGGCTCTCGGCACGCAGGAGCTTCTCCGTGTGCGACTGCGTATTGTGGCCAGGCAATGCGACCACCCTTTAGCGCCAAGTTCAGTCCCTGAAGTGTGCGACTTCCTGCCGCAGCATTACCAGCCGCCATCACTTCATCTCCACCCGCCCTGGATGTTCCCGCCCATGAAAATAGTGACCACGGTGCCCGGAATTACACGCAAGGAGCATTTTCCACCTGCCGCTCCTTACGGTTTTTGCTCTTGAATATATCTACAACACATACGGAGGTCATACACATCTGTACACTGATGGATCGGTGTCATCCACATCATCCACTGTCGCAGTGTGGATACCTTCGTCCCGCACCACCCTCAGTGCCATGCTCAGCCACAAAACATCATCTACGGCCGCCGAACTTGCAGCTCTGCGGATGGCCTTGGCTCACATCATCGAGCAGCCGGCACGCACGTGGGCCATCTTCACGGACTCTCGGGCTGCACTGCAATGTCTGGCGTCTTTCCCCAAAGATCAGCTTGTGCTTGATGTACAAGCTTTACATCTTCAAGCTCTGCAAGCGCACCATCAAATAGCACTTCAGTGGCTCCCTGCCCATTGCGGGATAACTGGAAATGTGAAGGCGGACGTTGCAGCATCCAAAGCGCATGACCAACGCGGATCAAAATACCGGTGCCATTTTCTCGCAAAGATGCTTCAGCCCTTGCATCTAGTGTGGCATGGAGCATGCAGCGATCGCTTTGGGCAGACGCATCCCGCCATTACGCGCCCCTCTACTCTATCGACCCGCATTGTAATTTTAAGATGCCACCGGGACTATCCAAGCATGATGAAGCAGTACTGCACCGCATGCGGTTGAACGTCGCCTACACGCGATACTACTGCTACAAAATCAATCAGTCCTCCTCGCCTCTGTGCCCACAGTGTGGTGTGCGTGAAGACCTCCAACACCTAATATGTGACTGTGTGCGCTTTACTACACAAAGAGTGTCTCTTGCAGTGTCCCTGGGCCGGCCGCTGTCCGCAAAACTAGAACTGAGGGACGTATTAGGTCCTTGGAACTCTTCCAAACGTGTCGCTCGTGCAACGAAAGCCTTATTGGCATACCTAAAAGACACAAGTCTTGATCAGACTTTGTAATTAGTTAAAATCATATGTATTCCTCTTCATCATTATAATTATCATCGTCATCGCATTCATCTGGCGTAGCAAGCCAGGCATCTTAGCTGGGCTGACATCGCCAGTTTTCATTAAAGACTGTTCTCTCTCTCTCTAACACCTCTCACGCTGGTTCGAGCGCGACGCCATGTTATGTACTCTAACGTGCTCTGCTTAACTGTATAGATTCATGGTAAAGGTATTTTTGTTTTGATTTCTTTGTCCTCCCTTATATTTTATCCGATTTGCGTTTTCATTGTTTGATCACTGCTGCATATTTGGATTCGCCCGGGCGATCACCCGTCGCTGCTTTGATTGGTTCGTAACCAGTGACCGGCCCGTAAAAAGCGCTCGAATAAGGCCAACGTATGCTGCTGACTACAGAAATTTTTGTGACAGGCTGTTTTTGCAGAGCCATGTCGGAATTTATTTTCACGTTTGTTTGTTTTCGTGCTCTTCCATCACTCTTACTGTGGTGAGTTTCATCCGTATACGTTTATAAGAAGGATCGCAAAGTGATTATAAAACCTTTCGATAAACTATTACACCGAAACATAATAAAAAGGGTTTAAATTGTTATAGAAAATGCAGAAAATACGGTCGAATTAAATTTCTGATAGTTAAATTTCGTGCAGCGAGAGTGCGATACATGGAGTGGGAAATGTAAAAAAATGGGCAAAACTTAGTGTTGCCTACCAGCACAATTAAAAAAAAACCGTGGAACACCATGACTATTTTCTTTGACATTTGAACGACTTTTTAAATTCTGCTATTTCGTGCATTAAAAGCGTCCTTCCTCTTAACGTTCTAGTCAGAGTAGCTAGCAACAACGCAAGTTCTATTCTTATGGAATCAAACGGTGAACTATGCACGGAAAAAGCAAAAGAAAATAAAAGCGCAACACATACAAGACCAAGACTGCTGTTTCTCGTACGCATCATCGTGCAACATGCCAAGCTCCAAGAATGTTGCCTATGTGCCAAGATACAACTAACGGCTGCAGTGACATTAAAACTGCACAAGTCCGGAGCTTTCTTTTATGCCAGTCCAAACCTTATTTCATGGCCGATTTCCCAGTCGGGAACATCGGTTAAGACGACCGCTCGCGCATATAAGTATCGACGTTCGCTATACAACGCCCCTTTGCTTTCTAGGACCACAGCTGGTGCGGAACCAAGCCGACGTAGTCGCTGCTATTCCGGGTCCTATCTGTTTAGATCTGGCGGAAGCCTCGAGCTGACATTCACAACGTCGAACGTCGTCCCAGCTGGGAACACATGTCGAAACAGCGACCACCCGGCCCCCGGGACAATGACGTCATCGATGTAGTCGGCGGCAGCAACGCGGCTGTTCTGATCTCATTTTTTGTTCCGACGATTACACTTCCTTTTCTCTTCGACACTACTCAGCGCGCACTTGGGTGTTTTTGCTTCCGCGCATCGGAACTGTCGAAACACCAGGCCCGAATACGTGACTAGGGAGATCGTGACCTAGACGTCTCTCGATGGGGAAAGGGTGTCAGTTGTAGGGAGCATCGCTTGTCCCCGGTTGTCCTCACAGCGTCAGCAACCCTTCCCCAAAACGCTAACAGCCTGCTTCACTTCTGACTCCCTTTGGCCCTGAATGGTACCGTGACGAGAGGGCAGTGTCATGCCCGCGAATCGGAGCACGTCGTAATGGCCTCGTTTTCACGTCCATCGCCACACGTACGCTAGCGCTTGTGAGGTTCCTGCTCTCGCGCGCGGTAGAAATGGTAGTCAGAAAAAAACTCACTATTAGCGGTCCCTGGCTAATGGTCTCTAGTCGCGGTGTCAACAGCATTTCCGCTCAAGTAAAAAAAGTAACCGAGTGGTATACGGCCTGCACATACGAATTTGTTCTTTATAAGCAAAAGGTTGTATGTTTCAGTGAGTGAGTGAGTGAGTGAGTGAGTGAGTGAGTGAGTGAGTGAGTGAGTGAGTGAGTGAGTGAGTGAGTGAGTGAGTGAGTGAGTGAGTGAGTGAGTGAGTGAGTGAGTGAGTGAGTGAGTGAGTGAGTGAGTGAGTGAGTGAGTGAGTGAGTGAGTGAGTGAGTGAGTGAGTGAGTGAGTGAGTGAGTGAGTGAAAGTTTGCAGTGCGGGAGACGCGTGCAACGTGATTTTCACTGCCTAGCAACGTCAGGTGCGTGCGAATATAGGAAGAAATGCACGCGCAGTAATAATATATCGCGGTGACACGTGTACAGGCCACCCGTGTTAGTTTCATGTGCTTTTTCTGCAAGGGAACACTTCTCCTACCAACTTGCGTGACGTCCTAAAATGAGGCAACGAGCAGACTTCAAGATGAAGGCGCACTACGATGCTGCAGCAAGTACGAGCCCAAAACTCCGCCCTAAGAAAATACGTTCCTTCCGCGCAATTTGCTTCGAGCGGATGATGCGAAGTTTGCGTGCTTAGCTATTCTTTATATTTTAGGCGCTAGGACAGATATGTGGCCGTAGAGATGGCGCAACTCATGTTGCACGGGATCACCGCAACAAGCGCGAGATAACTAACAACCATTCACAGAACGTGTACTGGCCAGGGCGAAACCCTACGTTATTCTCGTGCGTCGCTGTGGCGCTTCCAGCCTTACCAAGGCGCTTCCACACGTGTCCATCGATAATCAGCTACCGATGACTTGAAGAAGCCCAAATGTCTTTCGTTTCAGACTGCGGTAGATGGTGTGCACGAAGAGTTTGTTGCCGAGTTATTGACAGGTGCAACACTCATAAAGAAAACCGATTAAACTTTGTTCCCTTCATATCATTTGTGAATAGCGAGACCAAAGACATTTTCTGTCAAAATGAATCATAGGCCTGTATTTAAGTCAGCATCGGCTGCCACGCCTGAACTTTTGCCGAATTAAAACCGGTGAATTCAAAAGAACGGCGGGAATAATGAACGAGAAAGCTGTTTTTCTCGCGACTACAGCAACGTCATAAAGCTCTGATATCACTAACACCAGCACCGCGGAAGCTACATTGCGGAAACACTGCCACAAAAAAGGGAAGCGTATCACGGTAATGATCTAAGCCCAACGGAAACTGCAACTGCCCCGCCCTACGTGTAGCGCAGCCTGTTGTGGTGATAATGGTTGCTTAATAACAGTGGTCTATCTGCTCAGCCTCCTATGACATGTGCCTGAGCGAACAACGATGTCAGGGTTGAAGAAACGAGCAAACTAACCAGAAAGCAGTGTAGGAACAAACATCCAGATGGAAGAGGAGGAAGTTGCAGAACGGAACTAGCTCACCGGTGATTCAGTACGAGAAAAATACGCGACAAGTTCTCTTCACACGTGCGAAATACTTATCCCCCGATGTACCGCTATTGCGGTTTGTCGCACACTCAATGAATTTGGCAACTTTTAAAATAGGCGAAACTTGTTCTTCTTCTTTATTAACTAGCCTGAAAGATTGGCTAAAACTGAGCTGAATATTATATTTAAAGTAGTCACCAAACAGAGCCATCTCCTGAATGTTCGCACAATGTCTGTGCAGAGAAGGAAAACACAATCCACAATAATATCCCAAACACAAACACCCATAAACTGCAAAAGACGTACGACAAATTGAAAACACAGAAAAATGGTTACTACAACAACCAGACAATAATGAGCCAGAAACCGATTACCTTTCAAAGAACATATTTACCAATAGTGATCCAGATAACACAATACACTGTCAAGCCGGGCTTATAACGTGGCATTCAAAACGTTACATGCCATAACTGTAACAATATGTCATTCTAATATGCACAAAGCTCGTCGAAAAAACACCACATAATGCTTGAAAAATTAGACAGAACCAATGAACTTCGTCTCCTTCAAAAAGGATATTTGTGCCTCAAGAGCGCATCTTTGTTTCTTCGGCGAGTACCAAGGACCTAATATTTCATCAACTGTCAAATGACGTCCGTCCAGGAGGTCCCCACTATAAGGCATTCACGTGGCAAATTATATTCAAAACAGTAAATTAGGATGGACCACCATGGTAACACAATGGATACCGAAAGACGTGACGGAACTGGCGAAAGGGAAGCCCAATAACTAGATGGAAGGAATGAATTAATTAATGTGTTGTTAAGAAAAAAAGAAAAGGAAGGTCCACCAGCAAGCGTAATTTGTCCCACCTAGGGGTAAACACCGGAACGCCTGCTGGTGTGGGGAAGGAGAGAGGGGATGTCCGAAAGGTGGATAGAAGATCCAAAGGAGACATAAACTACATGATACTAAAAATGAAAAAAAAAAACAAGCCACACACGCGCACACACTCCACCAAGAAGAAATAAGGAAATTTTGGGGTAAAGAATGGACTTAAGCAGTGGGGAATAGCAGCGGTAGGAGGTCGATAGGAGAGGCCTTCGTCTTGCACTGGACCTAGTAGGCTGTGGTTGATAGTGACGATGACGATGATGAAATTTGGATGGGCTCAAGCGCGGCATCTTCTTGATTCTTAGTAGCCGCAGTCCGCACTGGAGCGCTTGCATATGCAGACAAAAACCTTGACGGGTATGTCACAGCGAGGCGAGGGTGATGAACTAAAGAGTACAGAGGCCATTATATTTTTTTAAAAAACTGAAGAATTTTAGTAAGTAGTAAATAAAAGAATAAAACTCAATGACTTTGGGTAGGAAGGCTGTTCATGTAACTCACGCCTGTTACAGCTGTTTATGTAGAATCTGCTTCCCACGTGAGGAGAATACGGAAAATCTTCCACAACTACTACCTTGGTGTTCGCAGAAAGAGCCACTTTGTCTGCCATCTACTCACCGAGTATGACTTATGACTGGGTATGCATTATAAGCGAGCCCGGTGACCGACTGACTCACTTAATCGTTTACGCTCCAGTAAGAATTTTCGCGATCTCACATGCCAGTAGCCAATTTGCTTCATCAAAGTAGAACTTCAGTAACGTTTGGAGAGCTAACTTGAAGCGTAAGCATAGTACACTGGTTTCACACATCTAGAATGCGAACTTCAGTATATAAGTTTAGTCCGACAACTTCAAGAAATCTGAACCACTAAACAAATCGAACAACTTCAATAAATAAGTTTATTCCACTCTTTGTTGGAATAAACAGATTTGGTTTGACTTGAGATGTCGATGCTGTTGACAGGTTTCAGTAAATGTAAGGTACCGGTACGTGCTAATAACGTGTTGGAAAATGAGCAGAAGCCGTTATAGCGCCCTGATGAGTCATCCGTTGAGATTGGCACGGAGTCCTCTTGCAGGTGGTGCAGATCGTGCATAGCAAGTATAGTTCAATAGATTGCTTCTCGAGAATACATTTGTAATGTCTTGGCATTTCCAGGCATGGCGACCTCAACGGAAGGGCGCAATTGCTGCGGGGGCTGCAAAATGTGTTGCGGAGAAAGCCAGTGGCTAACGCTAACGCTAATTTTACGCTAACGGATTGGGTAATGAAAAACAAAGTCGTCACTACTCGCATAACGGCTTTTTATGAAGGGTGCCTTGAAGAAGCACATTAATGTATAATTTCCGGTGTGTTCGGGCGACTCACGCTTCACTTGTAACGTCTTCGTCGTCTTTGAAACTTCAAAAATGCTGATGAAAATGCTGCAGCGTGAACAAGACCGGGTCAAGTGTTGACGGGCACATTGGCCTCCGGCAGTGAATGTCTGCGCCAAAAGCTCCAGCTCGCTTATGCTTGTTTGTGCTGTTTAAGGCATGCCCTCTCCACACGTCGTCTGAGCTCTTCTTGTTCAGAAAATGTTTTCACTTCTTCGATCACTCTCTTTCTTTATATGTATCTGTATAGACATTTATTTTTACCCTTTTTTGAATTATTTCCCTTTCTGGGCCTCTTCGATCTACAGTGTTGGACTCACCGCGGATAGTCCGCGGGTAGTCCGAGGATTCCCCGAAGCCATAGGGATACATGGGAAAAATCGAATGCCGGACTGCATCTCGGGGAGTCCGCGGTGAGTCCGAGGCTGTAAATCGAAGATGCCGTCTATACGTTGTCTTTTGGGTGCCTTATATTCATGTACTCAGCTACGGGGCAGAAACTTGAAGGCTCACTGAGAGGGTTAAACTAAATTGAGGACGACTCAGCGAGCAATGGAACGGAAGATGATAGGTGTGACATTAAGGGACAAGAAGAGAGCGGATTGGATCAGGGAACAAACGCGTGTTAGGGACATATTAGTAGAAATTAAGAAGAACAAGTGGACGTGGGCAGGGCATGTAATGCGAAGGCAAGATAACCGTTGGTCATTAAAGGTAACAGAGTGGATCAATAGAGAAGGCAAGCGTGGCAGAGGGCGGCAGAAAGTTAGATGGGCAGATGAGATCAGGAAGTTTGCGGGGATAAATTGGTCGCAGTTAGCACAGCACCGGGGTAATTGGAGATTAATGGGAGAGGCCTTTGCCCTGCAGTGGGCGTAGATAGGCTGGTGATTATATTCATGTACACAGTGCATCACCCGAGAAGGCCCTTGCGCTGTTGGTGAGCACTTTCAATAAATAAATAAATAAATAAATAAATAAATAAATAAATAAATAAATAAATAAATAAATAAATAAATAAAGTTGTTTAGAAAACCAAGTTTTTTACAAGTCATGCGACGCCAGCAAGCACAGAGTTACAAATGATTATGCAACGCATAAAAGTTTATTCCTTCGTGTCGTTATTTCAGAATTCCGCACTTTAACTGTTTTCAGCGTCTCGTCTCGATGTCTTGTCCAGTCATGGGAACTATCAACAGTCTTATCCACCTATATACTGGGCTGTGCAAATGTCTCAGACAAGGCGTGCACCGTTGAAATAATCGCACGGTGAAAAACCTGTCGATCTGAAATTACGACACCAGGAAGGCGTGTTGACTCTAGAAGTAATATTGTAGATGCCCCCAAGGGGAAAAAAACGTTTAGGTTCAATTTTTTTTTTTTTTCATTTGTAAAAAAGCCCTTTGTTTGCCCGGAAGTCATAAACCTGGACTAAAACCTGTCCCTAGTACTATTTGACTGTTACCGCTTTTGCGATCGAACAATGTTACTGCTCTCGTACCACTAGTTTTTTTTTTTTGTATTACACCATTTTAATTAGACCTTTATCATCTTTAGATCACATCGATTATTGCTTCTTCGTAACTGCTGCATACATCTGTGGCTTCCACCCTAACCCTATTTGTCATGTCGTTGATGGAACACGCGCGCTGAACATTTCAATGGCTTTTGCTTGCTGTTCAGTATCTCAGCTTTTCCTTGCTTTAAGAGCAATTCCCTAACCAGAGGCCTTTCTCACGAATGGATTTTATTGACATTCCCTTCAACATAGTTTTTACATAAGAGCTTAAAATAAAAGGCCTTGCCGAAACTTTTTGACCTGCAAGAAGATTTGCGTGGACACCGGGGCACACAGCCAGTGCAGGCGGGACCCAGCAAGCACATAATGGTGGCAGGGAGTACTTACTCACAACACCTGCCCACTACCCCGCCACCTCCCACACTTTCCCGACGTGCCGGTCTCTTCAAGGCGTTCGCGACTTTCTTGCCGTAATTGGTCTCGATAGATCGTGATAAATTACAGTCAGAAAGTCGTAAGCGCCTGGAAGAGGCTACGCCATGAGGATTCCCGCCAGATGAATGACAACCCCCTCAAGAGGCAAGAACAGGTCTTTAATAGTTAATAAAAATGGCCGCGCATCTGCTCCTTTCGTTGCAAATGTGGACTAAAGACGATAGTCGACTGGCGCCCCTGCCAAGTAAATGCCTCCCTTCCCTTTCCACTAACCTCTCATGCTGTTCCTCTCCCGTCTCGTTCCCCTCAAGGTAAACACGCTAGAGGTTTGCTCAAGTCAATTTAAATTTACCGCGTTCCACTGCTCCAAGTCGGGTGCATCGATGCCAGCGCTGCCGTACGGCGGAGACGCGCGTGAATCGAGGCGCCCTACTCCAACGTTTACAGAACCACCCTACTCCACGAGCGCTTCCAGCGGAACGTGGAACCTTTCTAGTGGAACCTTTCGTTGCTGTTGCCGTTTGATTTCTTAAATGCCGCCAGGAGCTATACGGTTTTCTGCAGTTGATGTGGTAATTCATTTGCTATCGCGAAAACCAAGCATCCCTAATTTTTTTGAATAAAGGAACACTGCAAATATCACTTATGTATTGATTTTCTTCCTTAAATTTACGTAATGTCCTGTTCTTGTTCAACAATGTTGGCAAGTATGGTCATTAACACGGGACTTAGACGTTTAGATTTGGCTGTGGATATATAAGACTATTGCGTTGCTCCCGGTTCACTTTGGCGGGGTGGCTGAATCGAGTCACCGACAGACATAGTGAGAGAACAGTGCCCTGGCCCTCCCATAGGGAAACTATTCGTAGTAATTGGCGATTATGTACTATGGCGTAATCGCTGCAGGGCCGTTGCACAGAATCGCAGGCTACGTATGCAGTGGCCCTTGCTTTGCTTTTTGAGACAACACCTCGTGATAATTCTCGAATGCGAGTTGGCCCTGTTGGGTGAGGAAGAGTTTCTGCAACATTGGTCTACCCGGTTTATTGAGGTTTCGAACAAAAGGGTTATTATTCATGCCAGCTTTCCAGGCCTGTGTCCTTGGGGATTTTCGTTACAATTGATTTGGTATTATAATTGGGTGTTATTGCTCTACAGTACTCGTTGGGATATTAACATCGACCTTGTTCCGTATATTGCTGCATTCTTGAAGCGAATGTTTTTGTATCCTTGTTTTCCTCGCATGTGAATATTCTGGTTGTAAGCAACTCTAAATTTTTTGTGTATTAATCTTTTGTCTACAATCAACTTGAAACTGTTTGTGTGTTTCTGTAAGTGTCTGTAACTGGCAGCCTTCGGGCTGTGTTAGTTTTGTAGCAACAGGCGCTGCACTAGTTTGTTTCTAGTTTTTACTCTGTATCATTGATACGAGAATTTTTTATAATAAATTGATCCTTTCAAGATAGACACACAGACAGACAGATATACGGACAGACCAAAATTTCTGCGTTGAAGTAGCCCAAGAAAGACTATCTCCTTTAATAAGTCTTATGCAGACAAATGTACACGCCAGACATTATACGTAAATGGTTCATTGGAGCCACGTCGTCTACATCGGCACCCTAGTGCACCTTGAGCAGTGCACAGTACAGTGCCAGACCTTCACCATTTAGTCTGACACTGCACAAGCTTCATCGGGGGTAGGGATGCCTTTTTCGAAAATTGGCGAGCCCCTGCTGACCTAAATGCCCATCTCCGATCAGTCCGCAGTGAACCATCTTTGCTCGAGAAATAGGCCGCTGCGCGCTGAAAAGCGGTCTCTTCAGAGCGGTATGAGGCAAACCTGAGAATTCCACCATGATGGCATCCATGACTGAATGCACGAGGACGTGCCATAAAGCTATTTCCTTCCTACAACCCCTACTCCTCCCCCTGCACCCTGTGCTGCGAGCCTTTTCATTGAATCAATCAATCAATCAATCAATCAAGCTTGGCTCTGCTTCTGTCGACCACTTTTCGAGTTGCCTCTATTGGACCTACTTTGCCTGCAAAAAGCTTTCTCTGGGCGGTTCTACTGTAATGCCTTGTGATGTACACCTTAAGCAATGACATATCCAACGGTAAACAGTTTTCCTGATAGAGGCGGAAAGATTTCGGCGCACGTTAAATATCCAGGTGTTCGAAATTAATCGGGGCCCTCCAATACGGCGCGCTTCATAGCCCTGCTGTAGCATCGGCGCGTTACACCCCGGGCCCGGGCCTGCACCAGAGGGAAAAAAATGAAGCTCCTTAACTCTATTCTTCTAACCCTTAACTTACACCTACTCCTTCCCCCTCTGACCTTAGTAATCGCCGATGCCGAAATCCATCAGGTGACATCTCAGCAGCTGTGACATCGCTTTTTACTTATGGCAGTTAACAATACTCCCCTTCTCTTCCAAACGACATTATTTCCTTCCTAGGGAACGCAGTGAAACATAAGTGTATCCGGAAATTAAAACGACGAAAGTGGTTTTCCCCGCTTTCTTTCCGTTTAATTCTTTCTGCTTCTTTTGTTTTGTTTTGTTCTTTATCTCGCTTTTGAAGAGCGTGCGACATTGTCATTCGATGTCACTTACAGCGACCGAATGTACAGGCGTAAAAAGGTTTCCGTGTCGAGACAAACACCAATGCTGTCACGGAAATCACCTTCCAAGTAATAATGGATGGCGAAGAATACACACACGCGCACAATATAAGAGGATTGGCTATGCACGTTGAATTAGGTTTTCGGCGAACCCAAATGATGGCAAGGGTGCTCACTTTTTCTGGGTAGTCCATGGGGAAGAAACCTCCTCCGTGTGCCATGAGGCTTTTATGTACCGTCCAAACAAACTCAGGACTTTCGTGCTTCACAGTCGTTCCGCCGCTCAGAGAAAAGTTCCGCCAGTCTTCAATTACTCGAAGGATCGAAGAATCTGGCTGTTTGTATATTATGATAGGTTGCCAGGCCACCCATGGTGTGGTATAATGACGTCATGCCTTAAATGACGCCGTTCCATAAATGATGACCTCATGTCTTCAACGAGCCCTCACAAACGTTTTATTAGGTTTGCTCTTAGAAGGAAATTTAGTTGTTTCTCGCTGTTCAAAAATATTTTTCAAAGTTTATTTTTTCTCCTCCTGCTCTTTAGCAAGTGTTATTGACGGTGGAAAAATGAAAACGTACGAATATGAAGGCAACGTGTTGGAAATATTACCACTAGATGCACACTTTCCGCTGGCACTCAAATGGCGTCAGTATACGCGACTGGTCCGCGAAACCTTTCAGCCATTAGGCCCTAGCGCATTCCAAAATAAAATTATCTCTCGCATCTCTTTCTTTCTGTCTCTCTGTCCGGTATGGTTTTAACAACTTCGGACAGTTGTAAACAAGCGTTCTTTACTGCTGAGAATGCGGAAGCGGACCGTAATTTGATAACGAATTGCAAACGCGGGCATATCATTGTAAGAGGCATCCCGCGCTTCACAAATGCCTATCCCTCATCCCCTCCTGAAGAGAAGAGTCAGAATCGCGCTCTGCGAGGAGATTC
This sequence comes from Haemaphysalis longicornis, assembly GCA_013339765.2. Lineage (NCBI taxonomy): Eukaryota > Metazoa > Arthropoda > Arachnida > Ixodida > Ixodidae > Haemaphysalis > Haemaphysalis longicornis. The sequence goes on from CM023457.1 coordinate 13,508,656, forward strand.
AATGTTGTGTCATTCTATCTTTACTAACGAAACAGGAGTGACGGTTTGAGGAGGTGGAAGCTCTAGTTTACATCTGTTGACAATGACCACAACAGCGACAGACACGAAACAACGGAGCGAAAACGACATAAACAGCTTCGCCATAAAAACCGGCTGAAAATTCAGGCAACTGTGTACACTTTTGCTCACTTTAACCCTTTCGGCACTGGTGTCGCCATTTGACGACACCACACAATATATCCTCTAGGTTCAGGCTGTCGTAGCGTTTAGGAAAAAAAGAAATTTTTTTCTGCTCGAAAGAAAAATTTGCCTAATAGCCTAATTCTTGTCATGCCTATAAATTAATAAATTCTTGCACTATCAGCTCAATTTTTTTTTACGCTTCCGAGGTCCGCAACTCTACAAAAACCACGCAGAAGAACAATTTTTGCTCGATACAAAATTTCACGGCTGAACGTGTTTAATTTTAGTTCGATTTTATTTGTTGAAACATATCGAGAGGCAAGAGAAGTGAAAGAAGACTTTACTTCTAATTACTATAGGCAAGGCATTTGCGTTTCTGCGCTGTTACCTGCCAACGTGCACCTTAGTCCAGTGTAACATTGTGTTCGTGTTTCAGCGTTGAGTGCGAATACATCGCTTGTCTAAATATACGAGTGTGCCTAACTTGTTCCATTATGCAAAATTCTTTCTGATGCTCCTCAGTAGTGCATGTCTTCGTAATGTAGATTGCAATAGCGCACAAAATACCTTTCTTTTTGGTATTCGAAGGAGCAATACTATCTTCCGAGTCACAGCGTTCAAAAATTGGACCCTGAACTGGCCCTTGGATATGAGTCCAAGAAGATCATTTTGTGCATTTGATTGTTACAATGGTAGCAAGGAAGCTTAAAAACTGTGTCTCAAATACCGAAATTTCCTCCCCTGATGTAAAATATCCAACCCCTACCGTACCTAGACCAATTTCACACCGTGCATGCCATTCACTATAACCTTTCTAGGTAGTATAAACTCAAATATTTAAATACTGTGGTAATAGTAACGCAAAACAAAAACAATATTTTGGCTGGGCTAAGTTTCGTAGAATCTCCCGTAGTTTAGCGCGGTCCAAGGTTCCAGCTGCATGACCGGATCCGGTCTAACTTAGCGCCCTTAGCTTTGTAAGATACGCACTCACGCAAGCAGCCACGTATCTGGGCGACACCTTTAATGAAACACATTTGAACGCGACACTGCCGAACATAGAAATACGGAATTCACAATGAGCAATTTATTTTCGTTCGCAGATTTAAAAAGCCACTCTGGATGTTGCAAACCACTTCGGAAGATTGAGGATTTGATTAAAAATGCGCTAGCGGGGGCATCACGCCATCGATCGAAAAAGGTACACAATACCGCAAACCATGCACTGCAAAGCAGCTTATAGTAGGAACCAGAGTTTTGGCGTTGTGTACGTCTAGTACCCATACAGTAAATAATGGCTTTGGTGCATTAGCTACAGCGAGAGGTCGCTTTTCGCCATAAATGAATTGTTCAACTATGATGTTTATTTTTGCTCTAACCCGCTGCCTTTTCCATATAAGATTCATGGTAATTACTGAGCCTCCTCTACTGACGTGTTGGCGCTTGTGTGTTTACGGCTGGGTGGTAACAGTGCGACCTTCGGCGGCGGGGGTGATGAATTTTTTATGTCCAGGGCACTGTTTTTGTCCGCGCGCAGCACGTTCCAAAGGTGCACGAATGGCCAGCGTCCTTGAAAAAAAGAGCAACGGACCATCGCGTGCTTTCAGCGCGTGTTAAATGTCACCCACTGCATACTCCAGCGCAAGCGTCACCTCCGACCTTCGCTCTGAGTGAGTGAGTGAGTGAGTGAGTGAGTGAGTGAGTGAGTGAGTGAGTGAGTGAGTGAGTGAGTGAGTGAGTGAGTGAGTGAGTGAGTGAGTGAGTGAGTGAGTGAGTGAGTGAGTGAGTGAGTGAGTGAGTGAGTGAGTGAGTGAGTGAGTGAGTGAGTTGAGTTGAGTTGAGTTCTCTGTAGCATGGCATACTAACATTTTAGTCATGAGGCCCGTATAATGCAAACACAATTTTTGCCCACAAATGAATTAAATAATTGGCGCATAGGACGAAAAGGTAATCTGTTTGTTCCTAATCCGTTTAAAAAGGACGTGATAGTCTCTATTAAGCTTTTCTGTTCTTTTAGTTAATGCACAGTATCTGGACCGATTTTTCGGACATGGAGGGGAACGACTAATAGTTCGATTAAAAGAACAGGGCAAAAAATCTGCGAGTCGTTACTCCTATGGGGCAATTGGCAGTTCCTCAGTGAGGTCCGCAATATCTAGCAAGTTCGAATTTCTGGAGTCCGAAAAAACGGTCGGCTACTGTATACGCGAAAGCCGAAAGCAACCTGATGACGAACTATTGCATTTTCCTCCAGCAAAAACGTTCGGCACTTTTCAGAACGACCCTGAATGTGACTCTGCAACTCTGTATCAACCTGTTTGCAAATCTTAAATGCTTTCAGACGTAGTCAATGAAGGCATCCAGTACTTGAGTACGGTGTCACAAAGTACGTGTACTCACGCGAAAATTACAGCTGTACGCCCATCAGGCAACGTATTTAAAAACTTTCTCAAAACATTCTTCCCTCTTTCCCGGTTGGGGACAGAAATTACAGGTAGCGTAGTAGACGGCGGGGTATACGTGGCATGTAGGATAGTGCTGTAGGGATAGGAGTTCGTCTAAAGTCGGCGAAAGTCAGTCGCCTGGGCTCTGGATAGATGGGGGTGCGGTGGCGTCACCTGTGGTAGTTCGTGACAGGCCCTGGTAGCACATGGTATGGGAGTTTCAGAAAACCCCATCCCGTAACCCGATCCCACCAAACCTACGACGTCAATTCGCTGGATTCCTTTCAATTGCAGCAATAAACGCATTCGGAAGCCACTTTAAACAAACTGGCAGCAAAAGCAAAGCAGGAACTAAAAGGCGTATCTGCTGCGACGGGAAAATCACGCAGTTCCGCTCTGTGCTCGAGATAACTGCTGCTTTCGCAGCGTTTTGAAGCACAAAGGAAAGAGTGAAGGCGTTTATCGACAGTTGCAAGGTTGCTTTAATTGTTGCAAATTCTCCTTCACTAACGCAATTTTCACGTAAACTTAAATTCCGTGTTCTCTTTCACCATTTTCAACTTTGTCATTGAAAATGTTCAGCCGTATTCACCCGCAAAAAGTCCTTTTATGGTAAATAATTTGCTTGACTAATCAAAATATAAAAGTAGTCTTGGATGGTTGGAACCCTTCTGGAGGATTGTTTGTTCCTGGAAAACTCGGCATTCATGGTTTTAATGTTTGTTCTAAGTTTATGCCAGGCGCTTTGTATATCACTCCCGTTTCAGGCACGGTCGACCCGTTCAGAAACAGAGCTTCTAACTTGGTTCACGACAACGACTCATCTAAGTCAGCCCACTCGGTACGTTCAGTAACAAAAAAAAACACTGCAATTTCAAAATTTTCCACATTTAGCGCGAGGCCAGCAAGGAGGGCTGCATGTGACAAGCTGGTACTCGGTGTGCGAAACAAACGTGTTACAGTGGAGCTGTTGATAGCTAGTTTCTTAAAATTTTTGCGTCCGCAGACAGAGTCGCGTTGAAACAATGCCTTTAGCCTCACGGCGAAGCCATTTTTCTGGTAAATACTTTGTATCCCCCGATTTCATTAAATTTAAATATATATATACAATTAAAAAAACTTATATAAAAAGCACATTAAAAGTGCATTAAAGTATATTGAAGGTATATAAAAGTATATTTTAAAAAATATATACTGAAATCTGGCGGGAAAACGACTCCATCATTACACGGAGTTTAACTTACTTGCCGTAATTAGTTTGAATTTAAGTTGTAAACGTTACATCATTACCGTCTGTTGGAAATGCATGGCTTACTGCGGAGGGAGCATGGTTACAGAAAATGGCTATAATTCTTGTCGGCACTATCCCGAAACCAGTTATATGAAAATTAGCTGCCAAGGCTGCTGTAACGTTACGCCGAGTTTCATTTACTTCTCGTAATTACGTAGTTCACAGTGAAGTTGTGAATATAGTAGAATTGTCATCTGCTGTCAACACATGCCCTTCTACGGGAGGGAAGCGGACATCCCCAACTTTGTCCGTTGACATAGAAATCTAGTCCTTTTAAGTTTCATTCACCTAATTACGTTATTAGGAAGTATGCTCAATTGCAAATTACAAACAAACTGGCCATCCTTCTTCCCAAAGTGGGAGAACACGGATTTTTTTAGCATGGACAAGAAAAAATAGTCTTAAACGTGGTTATAGAGTTGAAAGCCGACTTAGGAATAAAATGAGTTGTGGCTGGGAAACGAAGTGAGAAGACACACTTCGTCATCGTGCGTTCTTTTTTTCTTGCTAAAAGTGATCTGGACCGACTTACCAATATTCCCGTTAACTTTGTCTTCTGCGTCAGTAGCCTTGACGTGATGGTCATTGTCCAGAAAGTCGCTTCCGTTGATGACAACTTTGGGCAGCGGGTAGTTGGCGCGGTCCGAGCCGTCGGTGACTTCGAGCGGTAAGTCTCCGTTCCTCGCGACCGGTACACCTGCGGCCTTGGCGTTTGCGCACCCCATAGTGTCTTAATGTAGTCGAAAGTCTCCGGATTTAGGCTTGCCACAATTTCACTCAAAAAAGTGCAAACATTTACCGCGCTTAACTGATGCGTTCAGGAGAACGTCAAGGCCGGAAACGGTCGTGTCCGGCTGGCGGCTTTGCCTCCGGTGAGGTGTTTATATGCCGAGCTTCACCCGAAGTGGGAACACACACACGCACATACACACCTTGTCTTTGCAAGAAAAAGACGATGCGATGTCCACTGCTAACCTCAAAAATGTACACACACGTCACGAGTATGATAGAGCTAGATGTGGAAATTTTATCTCACTTGATGCTGTATCTATTCGTGAACTTGAGTAGCTGCTTCACGAAGAATGAGATGAATGACGGATGGTAACCGCCAGAAGTCAGATCGAGTACACTTCAGGTTTTGTCGTCCTTGAACAAGGCAGTGTTGCAAACTCGAAGTTAAACTTCGCAGTGTGATTTTCCCGTGGTTGGGAACATCACCTCTGGTAAGCAATCATTCACTGGAGAAACGTCAGGCCATAGTAATCGTTGGATTTGGTTGGACAGGCTTGCGGGGCACAAGTTCACTTCTAGTTCGAACAAAAAAAAAATGAAGTGCCAACTGATCTACGGTTGGAGTGCTTCGTGGATCGCCAGTCTACGGAGCCGTCAAAATCCGAAGTCTGAATCGAGCACAACAGAATTCATGACTAGTACACTAAGACTGTTGTTTAAATTTTGCGGGTAAATTCCACGTGAAGCAAACCACTTTTCACTCAGTCTATGGCGGGTGATTCCACGCCGCACGAACGAAGTGGACCTCTTTCGGCGGTTGCTCTCCGTAGAGTGTCCACACTGCTTCAGGCGCTTGCAGTACTGATTTCGATTTGCTTGGCGCGGGGTCGGCCGGTGGCGGCGTCGTCACGTGACCCGTGTCGTCATTGACTTTGACAATCCACTACCGGTGGTGACGTGAGAGAGCGGGCATCGATTTGCCGCGCTTTCTAGATGACTTCGCGGCGCGCTATGTGCCTCGTGTTGTCGCACGGCTGCGGCATGGTTCGCTGATCTGTAGATCGTCTGCTCGACTTGTTCTCCGAAGTAATTATACGTTTCGGTCATGGCCTCACGCCGAACGATAACATCTGCTAATTGTGTTTAGAATTTGCCTTTACTGCTCGATTTTTTCTAAACTACGATTGGTGCAGTCATTAACTGCTCGCGTAGCCTAATAACTTAGAGGGCACCTGCATTGTGGAAAACAGGAAGTCAAAAGTTTTTTTGTGAAGTTTTCACGCAATTGGGCGTTTATTTCACACAAATGTCCCCGAAGGGGAGCTTTACGTTCAAATAAAACCCACATTATAGGGCAAGCCTACTTTGTATATAAGTCTCTTTCAAAGATAAAATCATGGTCTACCCAAATCCAGCAATATTGTCACAAAGGACTGAGATTTTGTTTATATTTCGCCCTTGGATGTCAGAAAGATGGTTCTTGTTCTTAGTCACCGAATTGCCAATCAGAAGTCAAGAGGAATAACAAAAATGATAAGCTAATTATTTTTTTTAGTGACGACCGTGGTGGCCTGACGACTATTGCCTCTTGCTCTCTTGGCATGCGTCTATTAAGACTGAACTTTTGTTTTGAAGGGGAAAACGCTGCTAGAAAATATCTACCGAACGCAGTGTGACAGCTTTATACCTACAAAATTATGTGTTCTTTTACAGAAAGAGCGTTCTGAATCGGGCGATCTGGTATACGCTAATAATAACATCGCTGAGAAGACGGGACAAAAAAAAAAAGGACAGGAAGAGCGCCTAACTTTAAATAAAGTTTTTATTGGTGCGACATAACAAAACCTTTAACTAAAACTCAGCACTTGTCCTGTCTTTTCTATTCTTGTCTCGTCTGCTCTGCGCTGTTATTATGAGCGCATATAGAAATCTCCCATTTCAGTAACAATTCTGGTTAGTGGTTAAGCCAAGCATAGAAACATTACGCAGAAAGTTCACCCTACCAACCCACCCAAGCAGTAGGTTAACTGTTTTCGTGTGCGAAAGCAAGTTCTGTTAATATAAAAACGAAAAGCGTTAATGCAACATAGTTTAGGGGATAAACATTGCAAAAAACTGTTCTTACAAAAAAAACGATCCTTTGACCATGACGAAACTTATCCAACTGCGAAGTCTAAACAAAATCTCAGTCCTTCGTGACAATATTGCTGGAATTGGGTAGACGATGATTTTATCTTTGAAAGAGACATATACGAAGTAGGCTTGCCCTAAAATGTTTTATAGTAACCGTAAACGCAATTAAATTGAATTCGTCTTGTTGGAAAGAGAATAAGTGCCATAAATAATGGTGATTTTATTTTCATGTTTCATTCTTTGCCCAGATTGAGTTATAAATAATTTACATGAACGAGCAGTTAGTCACACTACGCAGCTTCTAAAGATGCGAACTGGGAGTCTGCTGCACATAAGCCCATTTTTCCCCCTCTGGCACACTTCTAATAATGTTATAACCTTTTCGAAACACTTCCAAATATCTTACAGTGTTTATTACAGCTTGCAGTGAGTTCACACTAACCCTTCTCATTGGACATAAATGTGTACGAGTGAAAATAAACGAGGGTGGAATTCACGCCGAGTTACGGTACAAGGAAATGTTTATGTGCGGAATATGAACAGCCACTGGTCAATATAAACACTTTGAATGGAAGTTTTCAGGCAGCTGCCTACGCATCGCATTAGGCAGCCGTCCAGACTTTCCAACGTACAGTGTCAGTGCTAATGGAAAGGTCTTCCCGGTCTACCTAATGCACCTACGCTAAAACAAAATAAAACACTGTACCTAAGCTGGTAGTCGCAAATAACCCACCAATATGCAAAATTTCCTTAAACTTACGTTAGAAATGCCTTTACGCAGCAGTTTAAAACGACACTTTTTCGCCTCTGGGGAACTGCAAGTCAGGGAAACCGCCGTCTTCTTCACGGGCCCGTACAGAGCATTTGTCCGCGTAGGGGTCGCGAAATAAACTAGCTTATTTCCGCCACCTAACGTTATTTCCGCGACTCTGTACGGTACGCAGTACGGACTCGCTTGATTTTAAATTATGCTAATCCACGAAGCCACGCGGCGAATTCTTTTTATGCGATTGAGCCAATGATGTAGGCCTCGCGTCGCTGTTCATCCGTGAGGGGATGGATCTCTTGATGCTTTTCCATGTGTAGTTGTAGACTTACAATAATCGTCAGAGGAACGTTCATGATAACGTAACCAATTGCGCAAAACGTTTACAATCAGGCGCTTTTTAATGATATTGTGTTAAATGGCCCATTGTGCGAAAAAGCCGGCGTCCGACGATAGCGTCCGCGGAAGAAAAAAAAAAAGGCTTCTTGAGGGGCACTCCAAAGCGCAAGGCATACCGCGTCATATAGCGCGAGCTTCGCAATAGAATAAAAATTTCCCCGCCTCTTCTTAACGAAAGTTGAGAGAAGCGCGAAAGTTTTCTGACTTCGAAGCTGCGTCAAAAGTGCGTCAAAACTTCCGCTAAAAGTTCATCCAACCTTCGCTGAAAGTGCGTCCAATCGATCTTCAAACCCCCAAAGACCCAAATCGCAACTGAAGAACGAACCGATGCGGCGATTTCTTGCGCACTGAGTAAATGCATCTACGAACGATCTAAATGTACACCGACACGCGGTTTATGAGATAAAGTATACTGTTGTTCTCCTTCTTCACGGTCGATGAGTATATTGTCGTATCTAGAACCGTTCCTCCTTCGCGATTTTCAAGTAATACTTTTGACACAATCGAAGCCCGGACTCACGCATACGCCGTGTGTTCAGAGATCTTATCAGAGCTTTTCGGTCGACCAACCCGTCTATGGGGAAATGCATTTGGTTTTGGACAGGACGTCATCGTTCCCATTAAGAAAGCCTTCGCTTTAAAAATGCAAGTTAATATACCGCGCTACTATATAGGCAACACAGAGCCACGTAGAAAGCGGGCAGCTGCAGCTGTGGCTGTGAAGGCGGTGTTCAGCGGCACATCAAGCACGCCCCGCTAACCAGGCACAGAGGCGCAACAGTCAAAACTACTCCCAGAAGCGAAAACTACCAGGAGCACTCGGCGGCAGCGGTGGACATTAAAGGGACAGACAACCGATTTTTGTCGCGTATATGTTCTCTAGCTCATAAGAAAGCCAGCGTTTTATTTAGCTCGGTAGCCACAAGCAATTTCTAAACAAATTGGCGGAAATAATTTTAATTTGGCAGCAAACTTCCTGAAATCGGAAGGGTGGCGGTTCGTAGTGTCGAAACTTGACACTACAGTATGTGTCCCTGTCACGTGACCTGCAGACCTAGCAGCTACTGTAACTGCTGAAACGTTTATTTACGTATTGAAAACCTTTTACACAAGTATTTGTGCAAGGTTAAATTGTATATGTATTTCTAAACATTATTCTGAAATTTTTGAAGACACGCCGCCCGCCGTCACTGGATTGCTCTCAGCGCGGCTAACTGAGCCTCCATGCCCAGAATCAACGGCAGCGTTCAGTAAACAGACCCAGCGAAGGAGCTTTGACGATTCTGCCCGAGTCAGAGGCGTTTGTTCTGCCGAAATATTTGATTTCAGTTTCCAAATACGCAAAAGGCAGCTTAAAAAAACAAGAAAAAAACGTCGCGCCCGGGGAGAATCGAACTTCCCACCTCCACAACGTGAAGCCAGATTTTACCTATCGTCTATCCCAACAGATAGCGCATTCGTGCAAAATAGACCGTTGCATTAAAAAAACACATAAAGGAACAGGAAAGCCTGCGATTCCAAACTTTTTAGCTGGGAAGAGTTTTTAAATATCGTTTTTTATTTCGCATACAGACAAAAGTATGTTGCCGAGCTACTCTATGTCATGGTTGCCAGCATTAGTTTTGGGAGGGACACATACGGCTCGTAGATCTAAAAATTTCGATTTAAAAAGTTCTAGGGCGTTATCAGCGAAACCGTTTCTCGTCAAGGTGCTTTAGGTGATTCCCTTTCATTTGGGATCGAGAATATATACTCGACAAAAATCGGTTGTCCGTCCCTTTAAAGAAACCATGCAACACTTTCTTTTAACTTTTTTATAAATCCTAAATGCTTTCTGACGTAGCCAACAAACAAATCTCGTCAGTGAAAAATTACTGCTCTATGCCCATCAGATAAATTAGAAACTTGCTCAATAAAATTTCTCTTTCCCGGTCTTGGCGTTTTCCAAGCACCCGCATTACTTCATTACAGCGGTGTAGCGGCTATTGGCCGGTTTTCTTTCAAGTGCATTCGATAGGCACTTTAAAAACAAAGCCACAAAAGCAAAGCATAAACGGAAGGCGAACCTATTGCGACGAGCAAATTGCGCAGTGTCGCTCCATGCTGGCAATAACTACAGCTATCGCAGTAATTCCAGACTCAATGGAAAGAGTGAAAACGTTTATCGGAAGTGTTGCAGAGTCCCGTTGATGATTTCGTATTCATTACTGATAAGAAACGCATAGGTGCTCCCGAATTATTCGTTAACAGGATGTTCATGGGCAAGCGAAAAAAACTTAGCGTTCTCGTTTCAAGTAACTCGCTCTGCATAGAGTCAACAATAGTTAGTAGTGTGCGGGAAAAATTAAATCCTGACATATGACATACTTCCCCTCAAGTCCTGTGTCTGTTCCACGAAAAACAAAGGCAACGTATCTTACGTGTTATCTAGGCAGGCTCGTGTCCTTAACACAATTAACCTTAACGGCCCCAGTTGTACCGAGTCGAAAGCCACTGTTAAGATCAACAGGGATACGATAAGGCAACCGCATGTTTCCGGAGCTCGTTTCCTACGCTATTCGCAAAGAAAATAAGCGAGACCGCGCCAAAGATTGCATTGATTAAAGTTCCGGTACCCGAAGTGTGCCGCTATGCGAAATACATTCCCCCGACGTTGAGCCCGCGGAAACATTTGGAGTTTCTGAATACCGCGTACACACAGCCATGGCAACATTGATCACGGCCATTAGTGATCGATGCCACAATGCACGCTTCAATAGACGCTGGGCTCGATACTGCCATTTTAATACATTATTGATTATACGCTGCTGGTTCTGTTGTTTCAAGATATGGTTGCCCGTCTTCTATATTCTTGTCGCAACCGTTGCAGCCAGTGGTGTGATACCTTTCTGATGGCGTGAACACGACAAGTCGCTGTGATTGGCGCTGACGATGCCGTTAGGCTTACTCGCATGACCTGGATATGAACTCTGTGTTTCTTGGGCCTCGGGAGATAGGAATTGGAACCGTGTGGTGTGCGCGACAACTTCTAGCATTAAAGTTGCTGATTCGCATGTAAGTGTGAGGTGGCCGTGCGACCCACTTTTAGGAATTCGGTTCATTTTATCTTATAAAAACGTTGTTCCGTACAATGAAGAAACGCCACCACAAATAGGAGGTGGAGTGTACAGTTCTTAACAAAAATTTAAAGCCGTTCCACTCAATGTGAAAGCTGTCGGAAGGGCAGAGCAGCGATTCGCCATAGCGGGCTGTATAGCGCCGTTATCCGCTCACTACTACTACCCAATGCAAGTCCAATTTGCCGCCTTCGCAGTGCTCGCGCGCCCCCTGCCTGAAACTGCGCCAGAGGAAGTTCTGTTCTTCTTCTTGTGGTTGCTTTTCCTACGCCCCCCCCCCCCCCCCCCCCCCTTGTGCCGGCGTTGCACTGCCACTTTTTTTCGCTTACTATCGTAAAAACCAACCCAATGATCGTTCCTAACTAAATGAACGTGGGCGCTGCCGGTTAATTACGTATATTTTTCCTCAAATGTACCTATAGTTTTCTTTGCGCTAAATAACTTGGAAATGTATGACAAGCGTCAGCGGTTCACGAGTTTCGAATCCTTATGACTATATAAACCGCTTGGCTTTCGAAGCCTCTGGGACGCCGCGACGACAGCCGCTACGACGGAACGCCCTGTGGCTCTACTTTGGTCCAGCGAGTGAGCTACAACGACAAGGCGAGCCCTAAAGTGCTCTGCACTTTAAAGTTCCACAGTCCACACAATGAGGATTTCGCACAAGGCAAAGTTTTTCCCTGTCGCCCCACACTTATTGCCAGAGGTGTAGCCATGTAAGGATAGGTGGATTTTTAGATAGAAGTTAGAAAAGGAAAACATCCGTGTTTTCAGATTCCGGTGCACGTTAGAGATCCCCAGGTGGTCAAAACTTATCCGCAGCCTCCCACTACGGCGCGCCTCATAGCCCACGTGTATAGCTTGGCGCCTAATTAAGGCTGCCAGAACCTGAAATTTGAACCCTTAGCGCATGCTTCCTGGCGAAGGCGTTTCTGCAACATTTTAGGGCAAACTATTCGGGAATTGGCCAAGAAGCGTACTGACTTCGAATTAAAATTCATATTCATTTTTTGCATTTCTTACGTAGGCAAAAAAATGCAAGCCAACTCTGCAGCAAGACCAAAAGCAAGCCAACTAACTCTACAGGAAAATCTGAGTTTTATCGCCTATTGTACATCTTTTTTCCGTGTGCGCTATTGGTAGGGCACGGGAAGTGATGGCTCCGGAGGAACAGGAGTACTGAAATCAACGGTGTAAAGACCTCAAGCATCACTCTCCATGGATAATGGCGCCGTGTTCGAACCTCCGTGCAATATTTAGCTCGCAAAGCTATACAAGAACGATTGGCGCGCCATGGCTCTGAGGTATTTGCTAAAGGGGCCGAACAAATGCAACTTCCGATGAATGCTTTCACTCTCTCCTCCGCGTCTGGAAGCACTGCGAAAAGCTTTAGTTATAATCAGCACAGAGCGTCACTGCATGATTTGCTCGTCGCAGCAGATAAGCCTTCCATTTCTGCTTTGCTAAAATGGCTGCATTTTTAAAGTGCCTATCGAATGCGGTCATGGCTTCAACTGAAACAAAACCGGCCAATCCCTGCTAAACCGCTTTAATAACGTAATTCGAGCGCTTGGAGAACTCCAAGACGGGGAAACAGAGAAAATTTTATTCAGAAATTTTTAAGTTACCTGAGTGGCATAGAGCAGTAATTTCTGACTGGGGTCCTTTGTGACCTCCTATTCTAGGCACTGAATGTGTTTGTTGACTGCTTTCAGCAAACATTAACAATTTATAAAAAAAGTTTAAAAAAGTGTTGAATGGTCCTTTTAAAGTTTGCGCTAAAATCTGGTCAACGAAAGGAGCTTGTTGTCTGGGAACAACGGAGTACAAGTACAAACCAACGAGTGGAGACGTAAATTTTTATATTATGAAACCTGCATATCATCAATAGTTATGCGCACTAATATCTAAAGACATTAGTCTGAGTTTACGAACAGTCCCCAAATTACCAAGCAACCTGGAACCGGTATCAAGCAATAAAGGACTCATCGTGCACAGAGTTGACAATCACCGCGAATTCCAAGATTCGAGTTAAAATTACAACCATAGTCACGTACTACGCAGACCCAAAAAAGGTAACTAGTGCTTCGAAATATATCCTTTATATATTCTTCCTTTCTTCAACTTATAATTTACAAGAACTTCGATGACATTCAAGCCAAAGTAATCTTCACAGAACTTAAGTCTTCGCTAGCTCTTCGCTAGCCTCTTAGTTCAAGAAAAATGAATCTATCTATCTATCTATCTATCTATCTATCTATCTTCTATCTTCATCTATCTTCTCTCTATCTATCTCTCTCTCTCTCTCTCTCTCTCTCTCTCTCTCTCTCTCTCTCTCTCTCTCTCTCTCTCTCTCTCTCTCTCTTCTCTCTTCTCTCTCTCTCTATCTATCTATCTATCTATCTATCTATCTATCTATCTATCTATCATCTTCCCCTCACCTCTCTCTTTCTCTCTCTCTCTCTCTGAACAGGGCAGGGTGAAAACACGTTTATTTGAGGGCGAGCTGTTTTTTTTTTTTCCTTTCCTTCCGTTACTTCCTTATTCCGACTGTTCTTTGTTTGATTCCCTCTTCGCTCCCCCATCTGTCACCGCAGCAACTCGCGGAACCGCGGCACGCCAGCCGCGGTGACAGTCTTGACGGAATGCTCGGTCTACCACAACGCGGGATTCGCCCTCCCCTTGTTGACCTCGGCTGAGGATGACGTTCCTGACACAGTGACCTCGCGCCCGACAGGCTGCCTCCAGCACCGTTACAATAACAACGGTCGGTAGCAGGCGAGAGGGAGACTGAAAAGCACGTGAGAATTCTTACAAAGAGTGCAGTAATCCGATCTGCCGACGTGGCATTGAATAACAGAGAGATTAGCGGCTCTTCTTCTTCTAAGAAACTAAATAATTTCACCGAACCGCCTTCTCTGAGCACGTGTGCGTGTTCGTAAGAGTCCAAGTCTCTGTCTTTTTGCAGAGCTGGGGTTGCAAAGATTTCGCTTTTTTCTGGATCACAATTTGTTTTACTTTCGTTCTGCGCTGTTGTTTTCTTTCGTCATAATGCATGGGAACTGGGGGAGTTTATATGTACTTACCATTTCTCGCAATTCATTCATTCATTCATTTATTCATACTGCAGGCGAAGATGCTGACCCATGCAGGGAGGGCAATACAGAGCAAGAACTCAAAGAACGCATGAACAGGATGCTACCTATAACATGTCACAAAAACTTACAAATACTTGACTTAGCACAACCGCGACATAACAACAACACAATAAATCGCAGTGGGGCAAAACGCCTTGCCCCAAAAACACAGCACTAATATAACAAAAAAGCGGGTAAATTTTCTTATAACGTACAAGTGGTCACAAGCCTAGGTTTAGATTATTCTAATTCATGAAGCAAGTAGTTTTCCAGTTCTTCTAAGAAGTTTCTTGATTGTAAAACCTCAATATGGGAAGACGTGCGAGAACAGGACGAAGCAGCAAAAGACAGGCGTTTACTTTCATTAAATTGTTTATTATCCCAAGCCCGACTACATATGCTCCCGATAAAAAGGGAGGTAAATAGTAGTGTAGAGAGAAAGGGACGGAAAATAGACGGAAACCTGCCAGCGGCGAAACAATTTACCATCCCCTCGTAAAGATATTTGAGAGACGTGCCAAAGCCAAACGGCGTCCAACCTTCACTGAAAGTGCGTCCAATCGATCGTCAAACCTTCAAAGACCCAAATCGCGAACGAAGAACGAACCCATGCGACGATTTTTCGCTCACTAAGAAAACGCATCTACGAACGATCTAAATGTATGCCGCTGCGTGGTTTATGAGATAAACGTATACTATCCTACTCCTTCACGCTCGAAGCGTGTATTGTCTTATCTAGAACCGTTTCTTTTTCGCGATTTTCAAGTAACCGTTTTGACACAATGGAAGCCCTGTTTCACGCATGCGCCGCGTGTCCTGAGATCTTGTCCGAGTTTTGGGCCGACCAACTGATCCTTTCTCTTTTTTTTTTTTTTTGACAAGGCGCTATCGGTCCCACTACGAAAGCTTTCGCTTTAAACTAGTGTCTCTGATCTTGAACCTTGTTCAAACATCAGCTGTGAGGTCAACCTCACTCAATCTCGAACTCATGGGCTTAGGCTGAGGTCAAATGCTCCGACGTCAACTCAGCGGGTCACAGCCTTTGACCTTATACCTTACTTCACATGGTGACACTTAGACCCATTTAAAGTTGGGGGCGACCTCACGGCGTCAAAACCTCGTTAGGTTTCCTATCTCTGCCGCTAGGAGCTCTTTCGCTTGCCAGCAAGGCGGCATCCAATCAAACAGCAGAGCACGAACGTCTTCTGCGATGCGAACCGTCGCTCTTGCGTTCCTCAGGGCGCTAAATTAAGTACGACAGCGTACCGATCAAGTGACGTCGAAACTTCGCGGCGGGAGAAAGAGAGAGAGAAGGACGGCGCTACACGTCTTCTCTCATCCACGGGGGCCAGGCGGGTTGCCGTCGCCCAGATCGGATCTGCGCCAGCCGAACCGCGTCCGCAAATATACGCGCACGGCGTCGGGAGGGCGTATGTTGGGGCGGCCGTCCTGAGGCGTACGGCAAAGGCACTGCTGCCTCGGTAAGCGTCGCCGACGCGGAGGAAGTGACAAGAACACGAGACACCTGTGTCGACGCCCCCCGCACGACCAGATCTCGCAGCTTTCTCGCTGCATTCGTTTTACTTCTTTTAGCTCCCTCGTTTCGTTCTTTTCCTGCGGTAACCATAATTCACGCTGCACGTAAAGGGCTTTTCTTTTATATTTGAATGTGTAAGCATGCTTAGGCGGCTCCCTCCCTCCCCCCCCCCCCCCCCGAAATCTTTCACTCCGTCCGTCCATCCGTCCGTCCGTTCGTTTGTAACGCGTGGCACGATGCGCTTCATAGCTATACGTAAACCATAGGGAAGGGGGGGGGGGGTATGTTTAAAAGGCCCTTTAGTGGCCCTTTAAACTCTACCGAACCCGCAAGCACCAGCTAGCTATCAAAATCTGCTACTGTTTACCATTCGGACCTGTGTCCAAGACCCACCCTATAGGGTTTACCATTGCAGGTGGCTTTGACAGGGAAAAAAAAACCGTGTTGCGGTTTTTCGATGCGCCCGCAACTTCTCGAACACAAGCTTCTCGAACACATCATAGCATCTCATGTTATGAATCATCTGGAAAGCATTAACTTCTTTTCCCCATACCAGCATGGACTTCGGAAATTTTACTCTTGTGAAACACAGCTCGCTGAGTTTGCGCGCGACATTCTAGTTAACATGGATAACAACCTTCAAACAGACGCCATTTCCTTAGACTTTGCAAAGGAATTTGATCGCGTTCCGCATGACCAGCTACTCTCAAAATTAACTTGCCTAGATTTACCTACAAACATAATAAATTGGATTCAGGACTTCCTTACAGGCCGCGTGCAATTCACGTTCGCCCATAACAGGCCATCACCGCTCACAGCTGTTCCATCGGCGGTACAACAGGGCGCCAGTCTATCACCACTTTTATTTAGATAAACTATCTACCAACTAACATAAAAAGTAAACTAAGATTATTTGCCGACGATTGTGTCCTCTACTCTGCAATTAAAAGCTCCGACGACAACAGCACCCTACAACATGACCTTAACACTATCGCATTATGGTTCAATAAATGTCTTATGCCTGTTATCTTATCGAAATGCAAACTAACCTCATTCTCTCGTGAACGCACCACCACCCACACTTGCAATATTAATGCTGTTTTCATATGCCCTGTCACATCGTATAAGTACTTAGGCGTTCACATGACACCATCATTATCATGGGAATTACACATCGACACAATCTGTTCCGAAGCATCAAGGACACTTGGTTACCTCCGATGAAATCTGAAACCCGCGGCCATAGAAATAAAGAAACAACTTGCTTATCTAACATTCGTGCGACCAAAACTTGAATACGCTTCGTCAATCTGGCATCCATCGCAAGCATATTTCCCCACTAACTGAGAATCCATACAAAATCGTGCAGCTCGCTTTATCACCTCCAAATACTCCTCCGGTACCAGTGTCACAGCTTTAGAACTGTCCATTTCCCTTCCGTCACTTGTATCGCGCCGTCATATCGCCCGTTTGTGCCTCCTTCATGGTGCATACTATCATCCAAAACCAAAGCACGAACTATTAAAACCATCCCACCGCACGTGAGCGCGCCTAAATCACACCCACCCAATAGCACACATACCAGATCGAACATCAGCATTCTTTCCCAATACCCTTTGGAATTCTCTACCCGACAATATAGTATCATGCACTGACGCCCATCTTTTCGAAAAAAATAGGACGACCATTATCAAAACTCCGAATATCAATGCTGATTCATACGCCTTACCAGTTTCGACCTGTGCAATCGCTCTTGCTTGTCTTCTCTTTTTCTGTGCTTTTTTTTTTATTCTTGTAACTGAACCTGTGTATTCGGTATTAGTTTTCTGTTATCTGCCTTTTTTGTTGTTAGTTGTGCTGACTGATGCATGTCAGGCACCGTTATTTATTTTTTAAATGCCCAGTTGTATTTATTTTATACTATTCACTGCCTTGATTATATGCATTTGCCCCCCCCCCCCTTATGTAATGCCGTCGGGCCCTTAAGAAACTAATAAATGAAATGAAATGAAACTTCAGACGCTTCCAATGTGTTTTGTATTTAGCGCGCTTGTAAAAGAATAGGAACAGCCAGTTGGCGGGAGATAGGACTGACAAACACGTGTGTATAGCACCTTAGTCCCTTCGACTACATGAAAGCCAGCTTTTAATATGGTCGATAAAGCTGGCGCAATTGTTTTCACCGAAAAGAAAACATTACAAAACAGCCTGCACCATGCACTTTCTTTTTGCTTTTCTTTTTCAAGGTCACCCAGTTTTCGAGTCCTCGCCATCGCATCGCCGTCTGTTTTCTTTGGCTTTTCGCTTTGCGAAACCTTGTTCGCTTCTATTCTCGTCGGTTTTCAACACAAAAGTGCGAGAAATTCAGTTACGAGTCCGCTAACAACCAGGAAACACGCCGCTCCGCTGTCTCTATGCGAGTGTCTCACGATAGCGTGGCTGCAGGCTCGCGAAAAATCAATCGAAGGACCCCCGGAGTTATCTGGAAGGGTGGAAGAAGGCAACAATAGGCAACTGGTGGCTGTCGTACGGATCGAAGTGGGCAGGCAACACGACGCACCTTCCCCTTAAATCGAAACCCCAAATGAGGAAGCATATAAAGCAACTCATCATTTGAAAATCATTTTAAACATATCATTTATTGAATCTCTTTTTTATCATACCTATTTTGTGTTGTAGACCTCTCTTACAGGTATACTGCGTACCTTTTTGTTTGTTTGTTTGTTTTTTTAATCAATACGTGCGCTTTAGTTGTAGAACAACCCTTCTCGCTTATCTTGTTTTGGCGTGCATTATCCCTCCGCATCGCGCATTCACTCATCCAAGTTCAACGGTTGCCACGACTCGTAAAAACGTCGTGCGTAAGAGCTAAGCGCGATAGACAGAAGCTAGCGAAAGAGTAAACGACAGCAAACCGGACCGAAAACCCGGCCACAAACCACACCACTGGCTTTTTTTTTTCTTTATCGCCTGCTTGGCGACAACACAAAACACACTGCCCAGTACACAGATTAGTAGCTCCAGCCACCAATCGGATGAAGGGAGTGGCTTAAAACATCTTAAATTGCGCTAGAACATCCAGAATGGGTAACCACTCAGGTTCTTCTGGCATGACTCGATAAACTTCACTGGCCGCAGCGAAAAATTTGCGCGATTTTTAAAGACGGTAGTCTTTCTCGGGCTACTTAAAGGAGCCATGAAGAGAAAATACAACTTCGTTTAATTTGAAAGAACTAGGATTCAGTATCTCACTCAGCTCCATTATAGCCACAACAAAACATGTTTTTTTAACGAAAAAAAAAGCAGAAAGTATTTAAAAACTCTCAAATTTTGCGCCACAGTGACGTGTTATTGAGGCAAGATGGACGTCATACGGGCAAAACAATAAAACAAATTTGCAGCGCGTTAACTGCGCGTTAGCATTCAAGTGATGCGGTCAAATGGAACTAGAGGCCCCACTACAGACGTCCAGTCATTGTGTCGGTCGCGACAGGTCGTTAGGCGGCCCGCCAATCGCACAACAAGGTTCCGTGACGTCATCGAAAAGTTGCGGGGAAATTGGCTGAAGGGTGTCGCGACTGCTTCACAGTTTTCTTTAATATCTCCGTTATTTGTTCGAAGACTGCGATGATATCTGTATCATTGTTGTCGGGACTAAGTCGTCTTTCTAATAAACCCAACTTGTATTTTGTCTTCATGGCTCCTTTAAACCCAGAAATTTTGGTCTGTCGGTCTGTCTGTCTGTCTGTCTGTCCGTCTGTCTGTGACTCGATACAGCCACCCCGCCAAAGTAAAACAAGGCCTGCGCAATGAGTCTGATATACTCACAGCCAAATCTCAACGTCTAAGTCCGGTTTATATGTTCATACTTGTCAACATTGTTGCACAAGAACAAGACATTACGCAAACATAAGACAGAACATCAATACATAAGTGATATTTGCAGTGTTCCTTTATTAAAAATTCATGGTTGCTTGGTTTTTGCGATAGCAAATGATATTCTACATCTACTGCAGAAAACCCTCGCCTGCTGTTGCCCGTGCTCCTGTCGGCATTTGAGAAATCAACCGGCAACAGTTACGAAAGGTTCCACTAGACAGCTTTCACGTTCTCCTTGGAACGCACGTGGAGTAGGGCAACGTGGTTCTATAAACGTTGAAGTAGGGCGCCTCGATTCACGCGCGTCTCCGCCGTATACTGCAGCGCTGGCATCGAGAAACCCGGTCTGTAGCAGTTGAACGCGGTAAATTTAAATTGGCTTGAGCAAACCTTTGGCGTCTTTACCTTGGGAGGAGCGCGACGGAAGAGGAACAGCATGAGAGGTGAGCGGGAAAGCCAAGGGACACATTTACTTGGCAAATATCGACGAAGACTATCGTCTTTTGTCGACATTTGCAACGAAAGGAGCAGATACGAGGTCAATTCTTTAAAGCGAAAGCCTTCATGTAGTGGGGCCGATGGCGCTGTGTCACAAAAGTAATGCATTTCTCCATAGACCTCTTCGCCGGCCGAATCACTCTGACAAAATATTTGGACACACGGCGCATGCGTGAAGCCGGGCTTCCATTCTGTCAAAAGGGTTACTTGAAAATCGCGAAAAAGGAGCACTTCTAGATAAGACAATACAGTCAAACCCGTTTATAGCGAACTGCAATATGCACTGCGATTAGTTCGATATATCCAATACTTCGATGTAGCCGAACCCGCCTATAACGAACTTATTGTTACAAGTTCGCAATCCGCGGTAGCCCCACGCCCTCCCTCTTCCTCCCCGACTCCACCATCCTCGCATGCAGAAACGAACACAGTAAAGTAGCCATTAACATACCCAAAATAATCCATTTATTGCAAGTATTAAAGCTACTTTCCGCCTGAACTGCCTACTTTGCAAAGAAAAAAGCGGTAATTTTTGTTTTCACTTTCGTTATGGCGGCTTCAACTAGCATAGCATTTTCTACACGAAACATTGTTTGCACCAGTTCGAGTCCGCGTCCTCCTAATTCTAAGAAGTATTGGCGGAGCACATCGACTGCCGAAACCGCTTCATTAAAGCGTCGGACGGCTTTCACTCGCGGCATCATCGGGAACGTGGGGGAGCTCTTTCCACAGTTCACCGATGCTGCTGTCTTGGTCCGGACTCGCTGACTGCGGGGGTTCCGTCGTGAGTCCCGGGCGTCGGAAACGGAAATGGTCGGGCGTCACGTCGCTCCGTGCGAGGCGCAATGTCTCAGCCGCAACGCTTGCTCCGTGGTCACGGCCAATCCACATCTCAATCACCGCTCCGAGACCATGCATTTCGGCGGCCATTGTAGGCGCGCCCAGTTCGATATATCGGATGTGAACTTCGTTATAAGGAATATGTTTCCCATGCATTTCCGTAACTGAAATATTTTTGTTCGATATATAGCATAATTCGCTCTATCTGGGTTCGTTATAGCCGGGTTTGACTGTACACGCATCGATCACGAAGAAGGAGTACAATAGTATACCTTTATCTCGTAAACCACGTATCGGTGTACATTTAGATCGTTCGTGTAGATGCGCTTACTTCTTGCGCGAGAAATCGTCGCATGCGTTCGTTCTTCGTTTGCGATTTGGGTCTTTCAAGGTTTTACGATCGGTTGGACGCACTTTCAGCGAAAGCTTTGACGCAATTTAGACGCAGTTTTGATTTCAGAAAGCTTTCGCCCTTCTTTAACTTTTTTTAAAAAAGGATAATAAAGTTTCTTTAGCCTCAAAAACGTGTCGTAAAGGGTGCATAGAGCGCGAACAACGTAAAAGACCTGCTGAAATCTTTCCCGCTAGACACGGTTTTAAAAAATAAAATCTTCAGTTGCTGTTTGGTTGTTTTTTTTCCCTAAGATAATAAGGTGAGAGCAAAATTATGCCAATGATTTCAAACGCCTAAATGCATCCCGCGTCGACCGTCCAACAGACTGTAAAAAACAATCAAGTAATTATATTCCGTCATTTGATGCACAAGACAGCAAAAGTTATCAATAGCCAACAGGTCTGTTGTTATTCAAGAAGCTTCGCCAGAGTTCTGCGACAGTTCTGGAATACGAACGGCACGTTAAATATTCATCGCAAAATTTCCTCATCAAACGCATCGCTACTACAACTCACATCTAAGCGAAATGCGCAGAAGGTAAATACTAGTTACGCATTCCAAATGACCAACCTCGCTTAATGAATAGGACAATAGAGAATACGGAACGGGCTGTTAAGGGTAGTTTCTCATTTGAAATGCAGCAACGTCTGGCACGAGAAGGCGCTGTTATGAGTGATATGCGCATATAGAATCACATTAATGTATCACAAGTTGTAAGAAGGTTTCCCTCACGAGACGGGCTTCGATCTGGCAATAACCATTTTTGCCGTATCGTTTATTAAAATCTCATTTATGGACACGTTATTTATGAACACAATCTTATTTACGCTTATTTATACAGAAGCTTTTGTTACTTTCCATTTGACTGTGCATTGTTTCGCCTAATTCCTTACGCACACTGCCGCTTACATTATACTCCCGAAGAAACCTTTGTTTAACATTCAATTCTGTCTTATTACAAGTTGTGGCAGTCGCCACTGTAGAAACACGGTATGCACAAGAGAGAGAGAGAGAAAGAGACTTCATTCATTCATTTATCGGAGACGTCAGCCCCAACGAAAACAATAGCTGGCTTCGGTGTGTCGGAACTAGATACAGTTGTAGCAGCGCTCAGAAACCTCCAGGGAGAAAATGTACTTTCGAAAGGCCTTAAGCGGTGGAAGATATGCAGTATATACACCTATATACAGCACAATGTGTTCATAGCACGTATGCATGCCCTTACAAGACCTATATAAAGTACATTCATACACTCATATACGTTTGTACGAAGAAACTAAGTATTCGCTTATAGTTTTGTATATGCAGAAAACGTCACTCACTGGTAGCCGTGCCAGTTTAGCCAAGACGGAACTGACACTGTCTAAAAAAAGCCCTTTTTTAGAAGGTGGTTTCGCTCATGTGAACTTATGCACGTTTCTCGCTAGTAGATTTGTACAAGCAACATTTACTAGCGCTCAGTACAGCATGCTGTTGGGCTAGTTGGTATTGCATTTCAAGAGTAAGAAAAACTGCGCATCAAAGACAAGACCACTGCAAAGGGGACAGGAAGGGCGAATTCCTATCATATACGCACCATATATGCATTAAACCTTTACAAGGTTGGAGAATAGTAGGAAGTTTCACTTCTGTGTGTAAATCGTGTTAAATGGAAGCTTTATAGTGTCCTTACTGACGCCGTCGTACGCCAATACGCCCTGCGGGAAAGCCAACTTTCTCTGACGATGATTATGAATGGTCGTGGGTGAAGTGAAAGTAAGAGCCTGGCCAACACCACCCCGGGAAGGCTTTGTTACCGAGACAAAGCAAACTGTGTTTCCTCGTCGTGTGGTCTTGTTTGTGGGGTTTAACGTCAGCAAGTGACCCGTGCTATGAAAGACACTACATTGCTGTCTTGTTCGGCCGTGAGGCGTGTACAGACAGAATAATCATATAACTTCTGCAAAAACTGGGTGGAAGAAAAGAACGAAAGGGAGAAGTCGGAACCCACCACGGAATCGACCAGAGGTGCTCTCCTACAAATAAAGTTGGTTTTTTAAACCGTGAAAGTCAGCCTACTCTGTCAATATATGACACACAATCCGTATTGCCAGTTTATGCATTTATGCATGGCAACAAGTCTCCAACTCATGAGCTAGTACTGTTTTTTGTCACAGCATTAATCTATACCATAGACATTTCCTTAACGCAGAAAAACAGGCCATATCAAGGTTTCGTATGTAAAAACAATTGACCTATTCATGATTCTCTAGCGAATAAGAGCCTAGCTCAAAGAGCGCTCTTTTCAATCACAAGAGAAAATATAACTCTTGCTTATAGACACGAGGTGGTGTTGGCCTGGGACCCTCGCGTTACGAAGCCGGCATCTATCCGGTTGCTACATTTCGACATGGTCGAAGCGTACGCCAAGCAACAGGTACCGATTCGCGCGGCCCCCCAAACCAAAACGTTAGGCCTACGGAGTGCAAACCCTAGTGCTGCTGTAGGTATCCCTAGGGACGTTTATTCCTCCTCCTATCCTAGAAAATTTTGTGCGTACCTCCGTACTCCGTACTTGTGCGTACTCGCTTCATAGGATTGGCCAAAGAATCCACCACGAGAAAGCTTCGCGTTCAACCATCGTTGTCGTTAGACGAAGGGCTGCATGACCCTTTTTTTTTTTTTTTTGCCTGGCAATACATAGCCAATCGCCTAGAATATTGAACAGATTAATAGTATTCCAAACAAGCACCTTGTTCGAAATATAACACAAAAAGTGCTAAAATAGTATCGTGTTCTTGTATCCGAAATAGTGGTTTATTTTTGTTAATTGAGGGGGGTGGAGCGGTATTTACAAATACACCTTTGAGATGTCCCGTTGCTTCAGAGAAAAATGTATCTCAGTATTTTTATCTCACACTGGTATTTCTCGCGATATTTCCGCTATATTTCTCCCGATATCTCGCGATATTTCTGTTCGGGATTTTTTTTTTCTTATCTGCCCCTCCCTGGCTACCCCTCGCATACGAGGCACGCAGTATTAAAGAAATGGGGAAGGGGGTAAATTACGGTCCCATGGTGTATTTTGGCGCATGCCAAAATCTCGTGCACATGCGTGTTTTTGTGTTTGGTAATCCAACATAAATGCGTCCTCGGCCGCCGGAACTGCCTGCATCATTTTGCTGAGACATTTACATTTGCGGTTAGGCTGTACAGCCCCTCCATCACAATACCATTTTCTTTAAACAGCGAAACTTTCAACAAATCGCAATTTTTCGTGTCCGCAGTTAAAAATACCAACAAATTGCCGAGCACGCGAGCGTGAGCGCGGGCCTCGCGGAGACCGCCCGGCAGTTAACAAAACCAAGAAGAGGCCTAGGGCTCGTGTGTGTGCGCCTCGCGACAACCACCCAACGTCCTCTGCGAACGTTTGTCAAGCCAAGAATGCCCACTTAGGGAGATTGGCCATGACTGCAACGACCGCCCGGAATTTTAAAAAACCGAGAAAATGCCTGAAGAAAGTGCGTGATTCACGGCGACCGACCAGCGTCCCCGCCGCACGTTTGTCAAGCCAAGCATATCCACTTAGGGAGATTGACCAATATTGGCCAAAAAGAAAGAAGGAAACACCAGCGTTCGCCGTAATCGTGGCAACACTTGGTCGGAACGAGAAAGACACGTCATAGAGTACGCACCTCCAAGATGATGTCCAATGATTATCACTTCTAAAAAAATGAAAGAAGCTCACAATTATAGCAACAATGATGAAATAAAGGTCGTTGCGGCAGCGAAGAAGAAGCAAATCGGCTGCGATCGTGGACTTAAACCTTAGTGATGGTCGTGAAGGTTGCGTACAACTTCGCTACCTTCAAGTCTTACACCGTACTTCTAGACTACGCGTTAGTGTGAGCTTCCTTCATTTTTTCGCCCATTGTTTGTTAGTTCGCACTCGAACATGCCACGTACACTGTTATTCAGTTTGGTAGAACCGCATTTGCAGTAGCTGGAAAAACGGCGCCTGCGGATGCGTGCAGGTGTTCCGTCCAGCTGACCGGCTGGCGGCGATACCAAAGGCAGTGCGCGAGTTGTTTATCGCCAAGCTGAGAACATTCGATTTTATTGCCACTCCCGGCCGCCTGGCAGGGGGAGACCGAACAAATCGTTAGCGATGGTTCCGACACAAGCGCCGAATGCTTCTACCAGGCGGCGACGGTGGCGTAAGCACGTGTCCCAACGACAACACCGGGCACGCGTGCTCCGAAGCTCGTTTGCGAATCGTAACGAGTCGAACGGCCCATCCGGGTGTCTGTGCAAAGACGATTTTCAACACGGGGGCCGAACGCACAAAAACGCTGCCTAGATCATGAGACCACCACCATCTGTCGGAGTCTGGGATGCGAGTTTCTTAACTTGCATCCGCAATCGGCTCACACGAAACCAGCGTAACCAAGAAAAGCGTGCCCTATCTAATCGCTTCGCAAAAAAGGGGAAAATAGAGCCGAGGTTCGGAAGCATTCGTATCTAGGAGGCGTTTTCTTGTAATGCCAGGCAGGCTTGGATAATCCATACGTATAACTGGGTGGTCTGGTTTTAACAGTGTGGTTTCCCTTGCATGGTCGTTTCTGCGTGGCTGAAAATCTGCGCAATGTCGTAACAACGTCATTGATTATTTATATGCGGATTCGGTAATAGGGCCTGTACGATGAGGTGTACCACAGCAGAATTGCGTGGGCGGTAAATTCGTACACTTGACCGCAGATGTCTTGTCCGTGTTAAGACGATTTAATAGAATGTGGTGGACCTAAACATGTTCGGACATCTGCCACTTTGTTTGGGTCTGCAAGACTACTTTGATTGCCTCTCCATACACAGCGTTTGGAGATCCTGCAGTGGGCTTAGATAGGCTGGTGATGATGACGACGACGACGACGATGATGATGATGATGACGATGATGCAGCGTTTGTATGAGCGATGAGAGAAAGCTTAGTTATGCATGAACAGATTTGCAGGGGTAATGACAAATTTCATAACTTGGCCTTGAGGTTCGTTTTAGGCGTTGTTAACAACAAAAAAATCATGCCCCAGTGTGGACGGCTATAGCATAGGCACACATCAGAAGTCCACTTAGTGGGAGGTAATTTTGTAAAAAACGAAAATTAAGGGGGTATTGTGACGCGAGTTAAGCTGCCTGCTAATGAATGAATGAATGAAATCTTTATTGACAACAACAGATGCAGTTGTTAGGGCACCCGCCGGTGGAGGGGATTCCTAGTCCTGGATCCCCTGGCTGCGGCTGGCTGCGCGGGCGCTTTGCACCAGGTCAAGCTGGAACGTAGGGTCCTTGCTGGTCAACCGCGCCGTACTGTTGTATGGAGGGGTTGGGGATTGGTTGCAGGTCCGGTATTTTTTTTCACTCCCACCCCTGATGGTATAGGGTACCGGGCGCTGGGCACTAGTTTGCAGGCGGCTTGATAGCCTGTTGGATATATGGCATGAAGAAGGGTACGGTTTGGATTACCTAATTTATGTTCTCGGATAATAGCGCCGTTGCTGCGTGCATGTAAATTGGAACTGCTCGTAAGAGCAAAAACAAATAATACCTACTCGAAATTCCTTTAGAGCCACTTTTCAATCACTCAGTGTTTCACCTAGGTTGTTTGACTGTGTTTTTATTGCATGTTTTACATACGTTTACTATGGACTCTCATGCTGGTATGAGGGTCTAAGATGCCTTATTTCTAACACATGCACGGGGGCTGAGAAGTCCACTTGGGTGCGGGCACTATTAGGTGAAATGGTAGACGGTAATTATACGTCTCCGCATGATGCCATCTTCCCGTGGTCATTCTTGCCTTTACTTATTGTTCTTCAAATGTAAAAAAAAAAAATCCACGGAACATTATGTTCTAATACAGGATTGCTAGCCAAAAATCATCAAGCTGTGCGCGAGTGAATAGCAATACAAAGACCGCCTGTGAACAAAATAGTTACCCACACAAAGAGGTGGCACTGTGTGGTAGGCCACATACTGAGGTAGTCACTGAACAACAGCATAGGTTATCTCGATCGCGCTTTCTGGCTATTCCAAGCGCTTATCGGGCGTGAAGGCTTTGAAACGAACCGCCGTCAACTTGAACAAGAAAGAGTGACTATTCCTAACACTTTGTACTGTTATAATTTCACAACCTGCGCTTTACTAAATCTCTCGAATGAAAGTTGCTGAACGCTTGAATAATCCGTGGCACGGTTTTATGACAGCTACAGAATCTTTTATAAGAATATTGTTAGCAGCATTGCGAACGATCTGATTCTCAGTCGGATTCACGCGGTAAGGTAACCTGGAACAATAAAATTGACCTGTAAGGTCACTTTTTAACTTAACCTTCCCTAACTTAACTGTATTTTGCTGTTGACAACAAGTTACGGCATACTGCGAGAATTTTGTAAGCTACCCTGGCAAAAACAAGAACAATTATTCCCCCACCACATCACCCGATACAACTTCAGATGTAATGAGATGTAACTTTAAAAAAACTACCAACAAAAGTCCCCAGTGTTCAGACTGGCACGTAATCGCAGCTAGGCAGGATTTTCGTTAATGTCAGCAGTTCTTCGCGTCACTCTTCCTCTGTGCGAGCGCAAAGAAAAATGAGGCGAGAGGAAAAAGCGTGCTACAGGAAAGAGAAGCCGGAAAGGACAATTCCCGAGGTTGGGTTCGGGGGGCGTGTCGAGAGGCGAGGGCTGACTGACCGGCCGCCGAAATTTACGGCTTCCTTTTCGGCGGCTTCTCCTTCCCGAATTCGGGCGCGAAAAGACGAGCCGCTTTCGGGAAATGCCGCTGTCTTTGCCGCCATCCACGACAAGTTTCTTTACGACGTTAGCGCGGGCGGCAGTTTGTGAACTCTATTGACTACCCTGTACACGTGATCTGCTCGCGCGTTATGGACCGACTATTCCGCCTTTGCGGTGGCTTGCCGACGAAATTTGAAGACAAGCTCGTTAACCACATCCAGGGTTTAATTTCTTTTTTTTTTTCTTTTTGTCGGGAGTTGTCGGCGTTCTATCGTCATTCCAGGCCCCACATAGGCAGGCGGTATAGTCGCAGTTTTCTTACGAATATTTTCTGTAGTCGTGCTTTCTGTCGTCTTCAAACGACGTCATGAAACTAGTATGTTTAACTTAACAGACCAACCATATTTCTATTTTTATGGAAATTCGTCGCACGGTGTTGCTCCTATCAACCTTCTCCCATCGCCCTTTACGTTGGCCGCAGTTTTCTTTCAATGTGTTTTTATGTGTTCAAGGTTTCCACCACATAAATTAGAAAAAAAAGTACGGATGGCAGCAAAACTAATTAGGACACGATGTCATAGATTAAAGCTAATTTCTCCGCCGCTTGAAGCCTTTCTCTCTGATTGGAGCGTTTAAATCAGTCTCTGCAAGTTGAGAAGCCATCTACAGGCTTGTACTAGCCGCGGGACCGGCACTTAGCTTGCAAATCACTGATAATTGCAAACTCTTGTTCTAAATACTCTTGGAAGCACCTGTTCGCATTGGTTGTATAATATTGCATAGGAGTAACGTGCTGTTCTCCAAAAAATGCACCCCAACAGGCGCCAATTTTGCGCCTTATTCCTTTCTGGTCATTTGGATTAGCATAAGCAACGTTTTCAGCAAGCTGTAGTCACCCGCATCGTCTGGCGTTTACTTAACTATGCTAAAGGTCTGGCTTACTGTCTTGCTGTATCAACATTACTGTAAGTTTCTTCGTGCTTTCTTCTAAACCCAGGACTTAACGGCTCCTATACTGGGTGCCTTAACCATTCTTTGCAGTCTTTTCCACGCTCATATACTGATAGCATTATCCGGCAGTTTATCAAGTATTTCCGTTTCGTGTACGCGAACTTTCCACCGTTACCATGGCTATAGGGGTCTCGGACCGCAGGTCTACCGACGCACTTCCGGGATGGCGAAAGTGGACAGGTTTGTTTATAGCGAACCCAACTTGTCAACAAGAGTCTGACAGCGCTCCGCCAAAGAGCGCAAGTTTACCGAACTCTCTTAAAAGGGAGCAACAGCGGAGTTGCGTGGTTGTCACTGCTCTTCTGAGTATTTGTAGTTCTTGTTTTTCTCCTTCTTGTTGGCAAAAACTGGCTCTCTTTGTTTGGACGTCGGACGTCACGGCGCACACAGATTAAGAATCGCTACGCGGAACATGCTTCACACGACTTTCTATTCCGGCGTAATCAATAGCCCCCGTCACTAATGACCCCACTCCAAGGAAGGCGAGGAGGGGGAGAACACGACCGTCATACGACGCGGACAAGTCTAGTTCCAGAGTGGCGGTCATTGCACACAAAACATTGAGGGTTTCGGGGAGCTCGGTTGTGTATACCGTATATAGCCGACTCATTAGCCTCAACAGTAACGGGAAAGCTAAAAGCAAACTGGGAAACAGGAACTGGAACAAGCAGATTTCGGGTTTTTGGACCATATATAGACAAAATAATTGCGTGTTTGCGGGGTATACTTACAAAGCCAACTTTAGCCAGGTCATTTTTCTGCTTGATAAGGGCCGGAGTTTCGTGTCTATGATTCTGGGCTCGCGTTTGTAACTTTCCACAGCCTGAATTTAGACACAGTTCTTGTGAGAGTTATGCGCATTCACGTACACGCTAGTTTCTGCCAATGGCCTTTACTTGGAGACAACTTATGGCCAACTGAGTGCTGTTGCGGTGTGTTCTTGCATTATTGTTACTGTTAACATGCAACTTTATGGGCAGTCCTAAAGACGTTTGGGAATTCGTCTTATTAAGTAGTTCACCGGCAACATTAAAATGAACGCATCAATCGTCTCAACGCTGAGGGCGTAATCATTGACGACCTTTCAAGTGGCATGTCAACATATTTTGCTCTTTTCCTCGCACCTCAACTCCAATTCTAGGGTAAAGCAGCCAGCACGGCATTTGTTGGGGAGGACAACGTGATGAAGAAACTCCAGTAGGGAAAGCTCTCTCTTTTGTGTGGTCCTGGGGGCATTTTCCAGATCCTATTCGTATTTTGGTCCGATCCTTGCTCCATTACTAATCTCTGTATTTAAAAACTGCCTTAATATTTGGACGTTTCCTGAATGCTGCAAAATTGCTGTAATTGTACCTTTGCTCACATCTGGCTCAAAAACTCATGTACAAATTCTAGAACAACATCCGTACTGCATTCTGCTTTTGAAATTTTAAGTCTAGCATCTATTATCTTGTTACCTCTATAGTAAAAATGCATTTTCTTTTTTTTTTCAATTTACGTGGCTTTTAGGGGCGAGGCCTCTTAGGGGCTGGGGCTGTTGGCGTCTCCTGTCGTCGTCGTCGTCGTAATCGTCGTCTCATGAAGTCACGTACGGTACTAAAACACCGGGAACCTCGTTTACGCCTCGCGCTAGTACGTAACGCCTACTGAAAAACGCCGGGACACCCGTTTACGCCTCGCGCTAGAAAGCTTCGTGCTTCGAAGACAAGAGACTTTGCAGCAAAGCTGTATACCTCTACCCCCCAAAGGTTTCATCTCCATTAGCGAAAACGCCAAGGCGCCAAGAACACTCTTGTACACTGCATGCTTCGCCCCTCCCCAGGTTTCACGTTATAGTGAGATGGCCCGGCTTTTTTTTTTTTTTTTTTTTTTGCATGACCGCTCGACCACTCCAAATTTAGATGGCCTTATGGAACACGCGTCCAAAACGATCAAAAACCGAGGCCAGCTTGGCAGAGTGCGCTGTGATTTTACCATTTACCAAGACGGTTGATTTTGATCTCCTCTCATTGTTGCTTACGATGCTTTCATATTTTGACATTCCTAATCCGCTGCCCACGCTGCTGCACGACACCCTTATTGGACGTGACTGGTGTTGGCACTGTGGCGGACAGCGTTCGAACATGTACTCGGCCACAAGCAGTGTGCCACAGGGCTCTGTTCTTAGACCTCTCCTGTTCCCTCTCCTTGTTAATGAAATCTCGACAGCATTCCCACATTCATCGTTCTTGCTTTTTGCAGACAATATTAAAACATTCAAATAAATTCCCAACGCCTCAGTCTGCACACGTGGACTTGGCGTGATGACGGACTTTCACAAATTTGGTTTTTGGTCTGAGCTTGGGCCGCGTAATTTACACTTTTTAAATTAGACCGATGTCATCGAAATAGGAGAACAAACTCCGTAGATCTTAGCGCTGCTTCGAGGGACCAATTCACAGTTCTAAAATAAACTTAAGAGTTATTGGTCCCTGTTCTAGACGTTCAATGTTTTCAAAGAAGCGTGATCGCGTTTCCATGTAGGCGGCACATTATAATAAAATGTGTTCTACTGTTTCTACACAAAAACATTTATCACAGTGCGGATGAGGCGTCGCTCCAAGGCGAAATTGGTGACTATTTTTGTATGCACAGTTCAGCCGTAGACGATGATGCAACGTTTCCAGGTTGCGAGGGAGCTGTCTCGGGAGTTCTTCTCTCTCTCTCTCTCTCTCTCTCTCTCTCTCTCGCCTCTCGTCTCTCTATCTATCTGCTCTCTCTCTATATCTCTCTCTCTCTCTCTCTCTTCTCTCTCTCTCTCTCTCTCTCTCTCTCTCTCTCTCTCTCTCTCTCTCTCTCGATATCCCCGTATGTTCACACTAGTGCAACACAAACAAGAATGGTTTACTATGCGCGTAAAAGTGATTATATTTATCTATTGTATCTGTGAAGAAGAGTTAGGTGGGGGAGCATTTCATCAGAGATATCGGAGGTCCCTTTGACTCCAAGCTTGCCCTTTGAGCCCATTCTTCAGCCCACCCTAATGAGATTACCCGTCCTGCTTTACAAACACTAGATGCCACATGCCGTATTTACCAAAGAGTTCGACTATCCAGTTACATTCTTTCAGCTCTATCTATTTGTAGGCTTTTTTTTTTTGGGTAATCAGAGTTCTACTTTTTCCAATACAACAGAAAGCAATGACGGGTCACGCGGCCGATCACCGCATTATACGGCACGCACGTGGAGTAAACGGCAACATGCAAAATAAAATGAAAATTTGTGCACCTTGAACGCTCCACAAGAAGCCCGCTATGACCGAATACACAGCTGTAGTTTCGTTCAAATGTTAAGCGCGACACCAAAATAACCAACCGGTCGAGCACGGGAAATAAATGGCGAGCCGCAGCGAAGCCGGGGCCCGAACGTCGAACTATGTATGGCCGGGTTTATTTAGACAAGGATCGCTGTTTCCAGCGCCTCGCGTTTCTTTACGAGTCGGAAGCTGTCGGATCGCGGTGTCGTTTATCTCGCTCGACAGGCCGTCCTTCGCCTGCCTGGCACGCGCCTTCGACTGCAGCTGCTTGCTCCGAGACGGACGCCCAACGTGTGGCGCACTCCCGAATCGATGGCGCGAGGTCGAGACGCTAACCTGTTCGGCTGAGACACGACGAAGTAAGTTGCACAACACGACAGACGAACACGACGCCACTTGCGCAGGTTCGAAACTAGTGAATGTTATGGAGTGTATCAAATGATAAGTACAAGGCTTCATCTCGGCGAGGTACAATCTAGGGATTTCAGTAAAGCTTGATGTCGGACTTGGTGTAACATCCTCTTGAAGGTAAGTTGCGCTTATTATGATAACAGAGACGGACACAGGAAGAAAAAACAACACTATCACAAGAAAGCGCCGCCTTCTTGTGAAAGTTGTTTTTTTCTTCCTGTGTCTGTCTCTGTTATCATAACAAGCGCTGACTTGAAAAGCATTGACGGACTCTGGTACTATCTAGGAGGCGCTCTAAAAACTTTTTGTGGCTGGGCGTTCGTTTACGTCTAGACATAATTACGCACTCTAGATGTTACTTCTCAGCAAAGCTAGTAATGCGAGCTAGAAATGCAGGGATCAAAAGATTTATCTTTCTTCTCGTGAGTGCTGTGTGTCTGTGTGTGTATGTGTGTATGTGCGTGCGTGTGCGTGCGTGTGTGCGTGCGTGCGTCCGGGAAGCACCTAGTCCGCGCTAAGCTTTTTTCCTCTTGATGGGTACTCGCTGGCGCGTCCTGCAAGGGAATTAATTCTGCTGAAAGAGTAGCATTTCGACCCACGCCAACGCAAAGTGACAGAAGCACACGCACATTCACACACCCACTCCTTCCATCACAAGCACGTGCGTAGACATACACGCCCACGCGCCTTTGATTCAAAACTTCTTCCGGCACAACAAGCGCACGTCACGACGTTTTATTTTAAGACTCACTGTACAGGGCGTGACGCGCTGTCGGTCCACGACGTAGTGGTGATGTTTCTTTTTTTTTTTTTTTTTCTTAGTCCACTTCCGCCAAAGCGTATGCACCGCTCCAGACGACAGCAAGTGCAAAAGCGCGGAGCGTTTCGTACGCTGTATGGAACTTCTTCAATTAGAACAGCGCCTTTTGCTGTCTCGGGTTTCACAAAGCGAACTTACAGGCTCGCCGTGTATGGTAGATTCCGCTCACCAGCTGAGCACGCATAATAATCCACGCCATCTTAACCAAACAAGAGAAGTATTTTTACAATAGCATGGGTTAAATTGTTCTACGTAAATTCGATAAATTAGTTAAGCAGGGTTTCGTCAGCTTACCTAAAGTTTCGTTTCGCCACACTATCGTTGGGAATTTCGAAGCTTGTTAGTCACCCAGTTGTTTAAATTATTCCGTAGCTCTCCACTACCGCAAGATACGTAGGTAAGGTGTGATTTTGCCGGAACAAACTCCAAACCTAAGTAGCCTTTTTGTTTGTTTGTTTTTTGTCTGATATTGTTGTTATTGTGTGACTTTTGGACACAGTGGCCACTCATGGCCTCGTAACAAGTTTTATCAGTGTCGCAAAGCGGAACCAAGCCACCGGCGATGGAAGGTAAGAAAGCAGAATATCGCAATTCTTTAGAACATTTATACCCTTGAAGTGTGTTTGGCCAAGGCTTCTACCCAAGCACGCACATTCCCACAAGTTCCCAACACACAAATGCCTACATTAAAACACACATGACTCAGTATCTTTCGAGTACTCACATTGGATAATTCAGGCTGTTTTAATTATGGACTGCTTTTATTTTAATGCAATTTTTTTATAGCTCCGCTATTTTTTGGCGCAATCACTCCGCCACATGCGCACAAGTTCATGCACAAGGACGCGAAGTTGTGCGAAGATCACATCGTAGGCAATCACTTTTGCCTGCCTAGGCGAATGATTTGTAATCGTGGATGCTACCTAATACGTTATTGGTTATTCCGGCTGCAATTCTCATTTAAGCGCACGCTGAATAGAAGAACACTGATGTCGTTTTTTTATAGTGTGGCCGATTGCTGGCGAGGATCGTAAGCTTTCAAACTTAGTACGTGATGACAGGAACACAGGAAGCCGTTGCAACTAGCAAGAATCAGAATCAAAACGTAAGAAACTGTCTTTACGTAGTGACTATTTAAGTGCCTAAGTTTTTGTTTCGTAAGTGTTTTTACTGCTACCTGTCGTCGGGACGGCTATGCATTACAGTTGAGCGAAAGAAAATGATACAAGATCGGTGCAAATGCCTAAGCGCCTTCGCATGTCAACTACACTGCCAACCAAGTTTTGTAGTGCAGTTAGGAGAGTGTAGTGTGTAGTTCGGGGCCTTCTTTTTTGCCTATAATTCACGCCGTATGCTGAAATAATAGCATTTTATTTTGGTATTCATAAATGCTTACGAACCTGATGAAGCAATCGAAACAATTGCAGACAAGGTGCACCGGGTTCCACAATCATTTAGTATGATTTTTGATCAACCCTAGTAAGTACAGTAAAAGCTCGTTAATTCGAACTCGGTTAATTCGAACGACCAGTTAATTCGAACTTCCGCCCTAGTCCCGGCACAGACCTCTATATATTTCAATGGGGGAAAGCTCCCAATAATCCTATTTATTTATTTATTTATTTATTTATTTATTTATTTTTATTTATTTATTTATTTATTTATTTATTTATTTATTGTATTTATTTATGATTGATGATTATTGATGATTTAATGATTGATGATTGATTGATGATTGAATGTGATTGATTGATTGATTGATTGATTGATTGATTGATTGATTGATTGATTGATTGATTGATTGATTGATTGATTGATTGATTGATTGATTGATT
Organism: Haemaphysalis longicornis; assembly: GCA_013339765.2. NCBI lineage: Eukaryota > Metazoa > Arthropoda > Arachnida > Ixodida > Ixodidae > Haemaphysalis > Haemaphysalis longicornis. Next base: position 13,544,149 of record CM023457.1, read on the forward strand.
GATTGATTGATTGTAGGGTTTAACGCGCCGACGCAACGCAGGTGACGAGACGCGCCGTAGTGGAGGGCTCCGGATTAATTTTGACCACCTGGGGATCTTTAACGTGCTCCGAAATCTCGTACAGACGGGCGTTTTTTTTTTCTTTTCCGCCTCCATCAGAAAAGCGGCCACCGCGGCCGGGAATCGAACCCGCGTCCTCGTACTCAGCAGCACAACGCCTTAACCACTCAGCCACCACGGCGGGTCCCCAATAATTCGAACGCGTCGGTATCCAGAACGGTTAATTCGAACTATGATCCCTTGGTTGCCTTCCCTCCTCGTAGAAGAAGTCGGCCCAGAGTGACTACAATGTGTTGCAAATCCAAACCAAACCAAATATACTAGACATGCAAAGCAGCGAAATAGAAAAACAGCGTGGCGCGCGCGCTATGCTCCTGCAACAGCTTATTTGCTTCTACAGAGGGCGCCGCGCCACCGGTGCCAGTGCTCCGGCGCATGCCGTTATTATTTATGAAACATTATTTACGAAACCACCAGCCACAAACGTGTTGTAGCACCTAATTCGCGATGGTGGATTCTTTGTGTTCTGCCCGCGCAATGTGGCGCGATTTCCATTCATTCTACGCCCGTCCGCTAATTCGAACTCCGCTTAATTTGAACAATTGTATGGTCCCCTTCGAGTTCGAATTAACGAGCTTTTTACTTATTAGCACTATTCTTACCACCGAAGCCACCAAGGAAAGTCAGAGGAAAGGCTGGTACCCTTTATTACAGAGTCTAGTTCAGGTTCAGCTACCTGAAGCTCTTTCTCAAAAACGCACTACGGATAACACTTTTAGGAGACTAAACCAGACGAAATGCATCGAACTGTATTCGATGCTTCCAAATATTCGATGTGTCTCGTATGCACTGTGAGTATGCACTGAATGTATGTGAGTCACTAGCATGCACTGTCAGTAGACCAATCTTCAGGGCACGAATCTTGGTGTTCTTGCGCATGGGACCAGCCACGTCTCCGGCATTAACTTGGGTGCACACAACTGTAGTTCCTCGACGAACATCCAGGAAGGGCGCACCCCGTGACTTCACGGCCCGACTCGCCGAAAAGCAGCGACGCTTCACCGCCACACAGTTCCGAATGACGTCTGAAAGAAGTTTTTATGGGTTCCTTTAGTGGGTATACATTTTTGTATCTTTCACTTTCCCGTACCGCTGTTTAAGGGACTATTAAAGAATACGACGAGTGCGGAGGTACTGCTCTCTGTGGGCGGACGACGTTTGAAAGAAAACACCGGCGGCGTCTACAGTCACGTCCGTCGGAGTTCCTTTGACGCCCGGTGATGGCGGGGAGCGGAGCGTTCGTTGTTTTTACGAGGTGTGACGGCGCGCGATGAAGATGCTGCCGCCCGGCTGATTTTCCTACCGACTTGAAAGGCGCCGGCACGCCTTCGCGAGCATTCTGCTGTTTTCAGTCTAGGGTGCAATGTGCAGGCGGAAGTACGGAAGTTATTGCTAAATACAGAGGGAAAAAAGAGCTGAGTCGATGCGTTCGGAGCTACAAAATGGCCGTTTAGCTTTTGTTGCTGTACGTGGAAACAGAATCTCAAACGGTTCTCATTGAAATAGGAAGGAAATACTTCTTAGCCGTATCTTGATGGTCTGAGGCCACCGTTTCGGGGTGTCAAATTCCAGATTCCCAAAATGGCGTTAAAAGCAAACGCTTGGTTTTTAATTAAAAGGACGGTATACGGAACTCAGTAACGGCATTGTACTATTATTTTAACGGCTGGATACTTTGTCCTTTAGTGTCGTACTTCGAGGCTTGAGGGCGCAGCTATCGCGAGTTTAATCTACGCCATTGGATAGCATGATGGCGCGAAAAACATCGGTAGTATAGTCATCAATGTGTTACCCTAATTGACACCTCAATGCTTTGGAGCCTGCGTAAGGCAAACTCTGCTCAACGATATACGCTGTACAATGATTTACCTTAAATCACTGCCTCTAACTAACGCCATTACACCCTAGAAAAACACAAAGGAAAACACTCTGTAACACCCTGTAAGGGTGCTTTTCTTTAAAACACCCTTACGCCTTAGCAAAAGCACAAGAATACAACCTTTTAAGCGCGCTTTAGTGTTAATTACACCCTTTCGAAGGGGGTTTTTCTTTGTTTTTTCGATAGGGTGTAAAGGTGTTAGTTATAGACAAAAAGGGTGTAAATCATTTTATACCGTACAGGCCCGACTGCGTTCCTCGTTGTTTGTCGAAAAGGTACACACAAGCGAACAAAATGAGTGGGAGGGTCACTACCATTGACTGAACTTCGGGTCATGAACTCCCGCTTCGGTCGCGACTCGGGCTTCCCGCTACACACGCATCGGCAGCGTTGGTTCCACGACGTCGGCAGCGAGGTTCGCATGCCGAGGGTGTACACTATGCACCCGAGGCGCGGTAGCCGACCGCTTATCCGCAGTTCGTGACCACGGAAGAGGCGAAGGTCGTTGCTTGGCTCACGGGCGAGTGGCCGAGGGGCCGGGCCTATACCGACAGCCGACAGTACGTGAGAGTGTACATACCGGGAAAAGCGAACGACTCTTTCGTTTCCTTTGCTTTTTTTTTTTTTTTCAGTCTCGGACGCGAGTCGCATCGCGCATCGGTTGGCAGAAGCGACAGACCATGTCGACCCCTGTCGGACGCTTCCCGATCGATCAGCCCCCTGTCGGGAGCTTGACACCACGCGGATTGGAAGGGTCAAGCAGCAAAAGGAAAAGCAGAGAAATTTCAGTGAGGAATAGAGTAGAAATGGTGTAGTTTCCCCGTATAGGTATACCCTGCTTAGCGCGTTTCGCCTTATTTTTTCGACTCTTGTTTACTTGTAATGCTTTTGTTCCCTACCAAAGCCCCTCGCCCCTCTCGTAATTGTTTCTAGATACAAATGATTTTTTTTCCGGAATCGCCAACGTGACCCTGAGCATCTTTTGTTTGATTTTACCCGGGCTTGCTTACCTGTACGTATTTCCTCACACTCACAGGCGGCTACTCCGCTAACTCCCAGCTGCAGTTAGAGCGCTGTGTATTTGGCCGGAAGTGTAGAAAGAAGAGAGAGCAAAGAACTTTATCATATCTCTGTCCTGTTCACTCAGTCACCACCACGGCTACAAACAACGAGTTCTTTTTACCATCCATAATATTCCCTCGATATTGTTGGGGGCTTAGTTACTCCGAGAAAACTAATGTTCATTCATTTTATTGAGAGTCGCTAATTTGCTGAATACAGGTATGGCTACATACCGATACATACGCCCGACTTCTGCGTGTGCACTACACCGTCCCAGCAAATAACCAAAGAGTTTAAATAAAAAGTCAAAAGTTCCAAGAAAGCTGGAACAGGTATGCCACTTACATTTTTGAACGCCATTTCGTCGTTATCAATCGTAATGCACTCCTTCACAGCGGGCGAAAGATCGGCATGGGGAAGCGAATAGAACAAATATTCCACATCTATGCTAATATCAGAGCAGTGAGAAAGGTGATGCGTTTACAAAAACTTCACTGCAGCATCGGAATTGGGGACAAGGAAGGGATCATCAACGTGCAAAGAGGAAAGACACTCCTGTAAAAATCCAAAAAATTACCGCAACCCGGATTCCTGGCTTATGGGTTTTGGCTGTGAAAAAACGTCAAGATGAAGCCTATTAGCCTTTGTTACCGATTCGGCCAACTTGCCCAAATTCATGTCTACCAAAAAAGAGCACGCCTCTTTCTTTCTTTTCACCAAGTTAACACCGGCTTTCTTAAAGCTTTTCCCTACTGCTGCCAAAGCCTCATGGCCAAAAAAAGCCTCAGGCAATACAACAAAGGAACCCTCCTTGTCCGACTCAAACACCCGAAGCTACCTGGTTATTTTTGAGGATTCTTCCAGCCTTAGAGCGACCGTGAATATTTTAAAAGCATTTAAGCCAAGGGGCTTGGGACTCAATTTCACGATTGAAACAACGAAACCGAATGGCATCCAGTATCTGGATTTGTATCTTCGGTTTGATAAGGAGCATGTCTGCTGGATGTATGCACCACGATCGGTCAAGCCTTTGATGAACTATTCATCGGGCCATACCAAGCTTGTTAAAAACGCTATTGCCTTGTCATGTTTTCGCTCAGCCATTTCGAAATCATGCCAACACTTGATGACAAGCAGTTTCAATGAGCAAGTTCAAAAGTTAAGGGAGGCGGGATGTCATGGTCATGTGAAAAACTTGTAAAAATCCTCAAAACAAAGTCCGGCTGCCGGGATGTTGCAGAGGACACACAAAAGCCCCAAAAAGTTGCCGTCATCCCATACATTCGTACAATCACGCACCGCCTAAAAAGTGGGCTATCGCTATGGAGTGCAAGTGGCTATCACGGCTCGCAACAAGTTGCGTTCTGTATGTGGCAGGCTTGACAGAAAGATAAAGCAGCGGGGAAGCGATAAGAAAGGGGTTGGTTGTGGTGTCAACCACAAGAACCGGTATGTCGCCTGCGCAACGGGAGTTGTGTGCAGCATTCCTTTACCCTGTGGCCGAACTTATGTTGGACAAACTGGCCGCTGTATGAACGTGCGTTTGAGAGAACATGAATTGTCATTGAAGGGCCCTCTATCATCCCATCTTTCTTCCCATTGTGCTAAGTGCAGTGAATGCAAACCTAATTTTCCTGCCACTAACATTTTATTTAGGCACCGTGATCAAACAACCCGCGAAATCATGGAGGCATTCCACATAGCAGAAACGAGGTGATAAGTGTGTAGCCAAACAAGCGTGTGTCTCCATCCTAAAGAGATTGCATATCTGCGTGTGCCTTGACTGTAACATGTGTATATCTATAGTTCGTTATCACCGTGGCCTTTGTAAATTTGTTTCGATCATGCGCAGTGTCTTTTTATTACTTTTATCGTTTGTGTTGAGTGTTTGTATTCACCCTTCTTGGTATTAAAATTTAGTTGTTAGACCAGCGGCTGTCCTTGGGTTGCGCTTCCTTCGTCTTTGTCCGAGTTCGAGCTGGTTTTATCCAAGAATGTCTTTCCAACAAGCCCAGCTTGCAACCCTCCTGCAATAACAAGTCGTTTTCATAGTACGACGCCCACCAGTGTTGGCGGTAGTAATACGGTTTGGATTAAAGGGACTCTGCAACACTTCCCACAAACGCTTTCACTCTTTCCTTCTCGTCTGAAAGCATTGTGGAAGCTGTAGTTATCGCCAGCACGGAGCGGCACTGGATGATTCGCTCGTCGCAGGAGACCCGCTTTCTTGTTCTGCTTTGCTTTTGTGGCCTTCTTTTTTTTAAAGTGGCTATCGAAAGCGTTTATTGCTGCAACCGAAAGGAAGTTGGCCAGTAGCTTCTGGATCGGTGTAATGACGTAGTTTGAGCGCTGAAGAACGCCAGGACCGAGAAAGAGAGAAACTTTTTTGAGCAAATTTCTAAGTTATCTGGTGGGCATAGAGCGGTAATTTTTGGCTGAGGTACTTTGCGACCCCCTAGTCTAAGTACTAAATCTGTTCGCTGACTACATTCTGAAAGCATTTGAAATTTAGAAAACAGTTAAGAAAAGTGTTGCAGGGTCCCTTTAATGTTGACGGTCTAGTTCCTAGTGGAACCTTTCGTTGATGTTGCAGCTCGATTTCTTAATTAAAGGCTGCAAGGAGCTATAGTAGCGCGGGCAACAGCAGGTGACGGTTTTCTGCAGTTAATGTAGCATTTCATATGCTATCGCAAAAACCAATCATCGGTAATTTTTTTTAATGAAGGATCACTGCAAATATAACTCATGTATTGGTTGCCTCCCTTATATTGGCGTAATGTCTTGTTCTTGTTCAACAGTGTTGACAAGTATGAACATTAACACCCGATGTAAGTAGGTTAGATTTCGCTGTGCGCATATAAACCTATTGCGCAGCTTCTGTTTCACTTTGGCCGGGTGGCTGAATCGAGTTACTGAATAGTTACTGCGAGGTCGGGCAGGCGTGTGGATCCACCAGATTTTCCCTGGTTACGGCTGACTTCAGGTAGGCTGCCAGAGGACGCCAGAAACATCTAGTGGCAAAAAGCGTGGCGAATTCTTCCCACAACAGACAGACTATTTCGCTGGGGAGTAACACAGAACTCTTCCTGTGCCAACTGCGGTCAACCAGAATCCACGGCACACACTTTCTCAAGCTGCACTGTTGCGCGTTGTTTTTGGCGCATCATATACCGTGCCGCTCCAAGTTTGGGGCTTGCACGGTATCAACTGAGAGAACAGTGCCGTGGCACTCCCCTAGGCAAACTATTCGTAGTAATTGGCGATTATGTGCTATGGCGTAATCGCTGCAGGGCCGTTGCACAGAATCGCGGGCTACGTATGCTGTGGCCCTTGCTTTCCTATTCAGACAACACTTCGTGACCTTTCTGGAAGGTGAGTTGGCCGTGTTGGGTGAAGGAAGAGTTTCTGCGACATTGGTCTACCCGGTTTATTGAGGTTTTGAACAAAAGGGTTATTATTCATGCCAGTTTTTCAGAGCTGTGTCCTTAGGGATTTTCGTTGTAACAATTGATTTTAATACGATTGTTAGTGCGCTACAGTACTCGTTGTGACATTAACATCGACCTTGTTCCGTACATTAATGCATTCTTGAAGCGAATGTTTTTGTGTCCTTGTTTCCCTCGCATGCTAATCTTTTGGTTGCAAGCAACTATAAATTGTTTGTGTGTTAATATTTTGTCTACAATCAACATGAAGCTGTTTGTGTGTTTCTGTAAGTGTCTGTAACTGGCAGCCTTCGGGCTGTGTTAGTTTTGCGGCAACAGTTGCTGCACTTGTTTAACTGTTTCTGGTTATTACGTTGTATCATTGATACCAGTATTTTTATAATAAACTTATCCTTTCAAGACAGACAGACAGACAGACAAACAGACAGACAGACAGACAGACAGACAGACAGACAGACAGACAGACAGACAGACAGACAGACAGACAGGCAGACAGACAGACAGACCAAAATTTCTGCGTTTAAGAAAGGACTAATAAAACTCCCGTTCTTTATAGATCAACCCTACGGTCAAGACGATGGGCCACCCTTGCAAGGTAGAACATTGGTAGAACCCCAAATTATCGCGAAGGTTTGAATAGTTTGCCAAGGCTCGGTACGACTGCTGTTGCCAGCTTTGAATTACTGCAACGTCATCCTTATCATCTGCTTCTGCAAGTCCACATCTGGACTGACCCCTCTCGCACTGACCTCCAGCCTCTCCTGTCCTGCGCCTCCCGAGTCCAATCTTAGCCACCAAACTCCCTTATTCCGTCCTTCCATCGAGTTAATGCCTGCTTCATGTCCCGTCTCTCAATATCCACTCTGTTGGCCTGCTAGTCCACCGGGTAAAACTTCGCAGCATTACATGTACAGATGGAGTCCGTTTCATTTTCTTAATTTGAACTATGATATCATCCACCCGCGTTCGTTCCAGGATCCAATTAACTCCCTTCCTGCCTCTAAGCGTTTTTTCTCTAATCTTTCGTTTCATGGTTCCTTCAACTGTCCTAGGTTGCAGTAACAAGTGGCTGTTTATGTACTTAATTTTTTTTAATTCACTACCATGTATATCAGCTTTCGACCTCTCGTTGCGTAAGACTCGTTGCCCACGTTCCGTGCAGTCAACGTGCAAATTTTCGTAATGGTGGGTTGTGAGTTGAAGACATCGAAAGCATTATTACGCATGAAGAAAACCAACAGCTCCTATTGTTTGCTTTTATGTGCGGAGCGCGCGCTCTTGACTACTTTCGGTATCAACGCCAGGCTGATACTGAAACTACTCAAGAGAGCCTCTTTGGCGAATCACTGCGCCGCACTTGACAGTTTTCACTCTGAGTGAAACTGCTTTAATTTTTTATCTGCAACTCCCACGGATAACTTCTAAAGTTCTCAGGGAATGGTAATTTTTTTTTTTTTTGCTCCTGCTGCATTTATCTGACTGATCGCCCTCGAGCTTACCCCAGGAGCGTACGCTGTTTTGAGGGCCATAGGGAGAGCCCTGAAAAAGGGAAAAACAGAAACGAGAAATGTCTTGAGATTGTAGTGTTCTAACCACTTCAAAAGTAGACCCGCCTTGCTTGGAATCTCGTGATCATAAGCCAATCGATCATATGTTCTTGTTTTCATTTTTATGTTTACGCCACTGAGGTCATGCAAAAATAGCGCCTCGAAAAATTTTTAAAGCGAAGGTTTTATGACTGGGACGGATGACGCTCTGTCAAAAACTAATAAATTCCCCCATAGACCGGTTGGTCGACCTAAAAGCTCTGCAAAGGTCTCTGGACACACAGCGCATGCGTGAAACCAGGCTTCTATTTTGTCAAAACGGTTACTTGAAAAATCGCCAAGAACGAGCGGTTCTGGAAAAGACAACACACGCATCGATCGTGAAGAAGGAGTGCAAAACTATGGCTTTATCTCATAGATCACTTATCTGTATACATTTAGATCTTTCGTAGATGCGTTTACTTAGTGCGCGAGAAATCGTCGCGCGGGTTCATTCTTCAATCCCTATTTGTATCTTTGAAGGTTTGACGATCGATTGGACGCACGTTCCGCGAAGTAGCACTTTTAGCTTTCGCGCTTTTCTAAACTTTCTTCTGAGAAGGCATGGTGAATATTTCACCTAATTTGGTTTATGAAGCCGCGACGGCACGTTCTACGGGGCAGGTAACTACACAATCCATCAAAAAGAAGGATCACTTTTTCAACTTACAGGTAATATTTTTAATGTTTCAAGCTACCGGGAAGGGATTTGAGCGATGGGCTGTCTGAAACAGCACATCTGGAATGAGGGTCTGTGCACTTTACGTATCGGCGAAAGTATGGACTGTTCCACGAACCTCCCAATTCTGTTTTTTTTTTTTCGTTCGTACACTGCACATGCAAGTATTGCAGCAATCATGCGAGCACCTACTTCTTTGCACAACACGCATTATTGTTATCGATAATAATATTCTTAGTATTATTAATATTAGCAGTGTATTGATTAATTGATTGATTGATTGATTGATTGATTGATTGATTGATTGATTGATTGATTGATTGATTGATTGATTGATTGATTGATTGATTGATTGATTGATTGATTGATTGATTGATTGTGGGTTTTAACGCGCCGACGCTGCACAGGTGGTGAGGCGCGCCGTTGAGCAGGGCTCCGCATTAATTTTGACCACGTGGGGATCTTTAACGTGCGCCGAAATCTCGAATACACGGGCGGTTTTCACTTTTCGCCGCCATCAGAAAAGCGCCCGGCGCGGCCCGGAATATTACTATAGTAGTAGTAGTAGTAGTAGTAGTAGAAGTAGTGAAGTAGTAGTAGTAGTAGTAGTAGTGGTGGTAGTAGTAGTAATAGTAGTGTAGTAGTAGTAGTAGTAGTAGTAGTAGTAGTAGTAGTAGTAGTAGTAGTGAGTAAGTAGTAGTAGTAGTAGTAGTAGTAGTAGTAGTAGTAGTATAGGGTGGTGCTGGTGGTTTATTGGCTTTTCTGCTTGGTGAGGTCGCCCTATGGGAGGCAGCTCTGGGATTCAGGAGGACTTGATTTTTCGAACCCCCAGAGGAGCAGAAGAGTCTGGGGCCCTAGAAGGAGGGCACCAACACTATAGGACAATGGCGAGGCCTCTTTTTTTATTGAACTTTCCTCTCTCTCTCTCTCTCTCTCTCTCTCTCTCTATAATATACTATATATAATTATAATATATATATATATATATATATATATATATATATATAATATCTCTGCTTGGTGGCAGAGCTATTCCAAGAAGCCTAACAGTATGTTAGGGTACGGTTCACGATGTTTGAGCGGCTAGTATTCTTCAGTATTTCACGCATCAGCAGCTTCACCCCCATTCCTGAGCCTACAGTTACGATGATCACCGTTTTGTTCCTCCCACAAGTGTTCTTGGTACATTAGTGGGTAATTACGGCTTTGCCAGCAGAAAGCTGCGCGACTGCGGACTTCCTTTTTTTTTTAGTTTCGCCAAACAATCTTTCCCGTACACCAGCTGCAGATGCCTCTTATCTTAGTGCGCTTCACAGTTCCGATGAAATCAGATGACCCCATTATATTCAACATTGGCCCAAACAATTATCGTTTCTGAGAAACAGTTATGGGCTGTTAAGGCTGGGAAAGCTCAAGGGGTCTTGGACTGAGGACTGCTCCCCATTACTTTTTCGCAATAAACACGTTTACTATCTATCTATCTATCTATCTATCTATCTATCTATCTATCTATCTATCTATCTATCTATCTATCTATCTATCTATCTATCTATCTATCTATCTATCATCATCTATCTCCTCCCCTCCCTCTCTCTCTCTCTCTCTCTCTCTCTCTCTCTCTCTCTCTCTCTCTCTCTCTCTCTCTCTCTCTCTCTCTCTCTCTCTCTCTCTCTCTCTCTCTCTCTTTCTACAACGAAAGAAGCGTCCAAGTGGCATGTAGAATCCTGCCAGGCTTCCGCCCTCGTTTTTATGAACTGCTTCCTTAAATTTGCGTCCTAACCCCTCCCGTTTGTCTTGGGAACTACACGAGGGGCTTAAGCAATGTTCTTTTTTATTTTCTTGGCTTCTGTCTACCATGACATAACGTCGTTGTTACTTTGTACCATTTATAATACAACGAGAGCCACGTAAACATAATAAAACATTACGATCACTTCCTAAAGAAAGTTGAGAGAAGCGCGAAAGCTTTCTTACATCAAAATGGTGCGTCAAAAGTGCGTCAAAACCTGCGCTTAGATTGCGTCCAACCTTCGCCGAAAGAGCGTCCGATCGATCGTCAAACCATCACATATCGAAACCGCAAACGAAGAACAAACCCATGCGATGATTTTGCGCGCACTAAGTACACGCATCTACGAACGATCTAAATGTAGCATACCGATACGTGATTTGCGAGATAAAGTATACCATTGTACTCCTTCTTTATTATTGATGCGTGTGTTGTCTTATCTAGAACCGTTCCTTTTTCGCGGTTTTCAAGTAACCGCTTTGACACAATGGAACCCGCTTTCATGCACGCGATGTGTGTCCAGAGATGTTATCAGAGCGTCTCGGTTGAAGAACCTGGCTATGAGGAAATGGATCAGTTTTTTGACAGGACATCAGCGGTCCCACCGAGAAAGCTTTCGCTTTAATATCGAATAAAGTGTTCATAACACTGTCGAATAAAGTGGCCTAGTCTCTAACGGCTTATGTGCCTATATCAACCGAAACTGACGAATGCCGTGAAACGACATACAAGCTATCTTAGGCGTTCGGTTCTCTGCGGCGCATGACCGCACCGAGATTTCACGGGTATAGAATTCAAGTTGGAACACGGGTACGTGTCTGTGTAAATCGGGTACGGGGTCGAGGAAGAACCCCGGGTAACCGTTAAATCAGGTACGTTCATCAGGTTCCTTTGAAACTTAAAACGAAAACGCATACAAAATGTCGCTTTGCGCGCGGATGTTCGTAGTGCGTATGCCTGGTGCCCTTCAGGGGACCATGACCCGTTTAGGAACATTCGACGTCTAGGTGGGCGCCTGCTGGCACTGTCAATACCCAGCGATCTCACTTAGCACCCTTAAAGCCTCATTTGCATATAGAAACCGACAAATGTGACTTTCGACCCGGATTTGTCGAGCGTCCTTACCTGGCTACTCAGCATAAACACCTGTAGCTGAGAAGATTTACGTAATGCATTACGCAACAATCACTGTGGCGTCTCCTTCTTATTTACCTTTTCTTAAAATTACCCTTACTTTTGAATACCTCATTGCCACTAAAGACGAATCTCTTTTCTTTTGTATATAAAACACGTCATTACAGGTTTCCAATTCAGATATATAGTTTTTCCGTACAGAATGCAAGCCTACACAGGATGAATTATAACAGCATCCGGCTAGACCTAGATACGCTACGGATCGTATTATGACTTGCGTGCGCACTTAAGATACACATTTGTCATGTCAATTCATGGCTTCTCATTGGCTTAGGCATTTTTGACGTCACTACTCCAGGAAATTAAGACACCTATGGTAAATGTTTAAGCATTGCCCCACGCCACTACGCAGCGAAACCAAAGTTGCACTGGACGCGCAGTAGTCGCTTCGCGCCGAATCCCGCAGCAAAACACTCAAATGCGTATGCGCTCATTTTGATGTTCACGCCGCCATTAGCGCGCGCGAGGCGATAAACTGCGCAGACGACACATCGCGTCGCGAAAACGCGTTCGGCTGGCAGCGAATGACCAGTTGTCACGCACATCCGGCCGACCCGCTTCCGTCCTGCTCTGACGACGCCAGTCGATCGTCTGCCCTGGTGTAGGCGCGGCTTCGCCCTCGCCCTCACAAAGCACATCATCACCTACATTTACCATGCTGACGATATTTATGACGCTTCTCCGCACTGTTCTGACGTCCGTCGTGGACGCAGTATGCGTTCGTCTGCAACACCGAACCGCGTAGCAGACTTGCGTTTCATTTTTTTATCGTCTGCTATCTCCCTAGCAGACGACACCGTAGTTTTTTGTTGTTTCTGTTTTGCGTCTGCTATTTAACTCGCTGTTCCTTCTGCTTCTTCTTTCTCTCTTGTCTGGACAGGAGTTCGTGTAGAGCATATCTTCCTACGCGGTCTGCCTTATTTCTGTATTTTATTCGTTCCACGTGCTTGATTGCTCTGAAGCGCTTTGGTGACATGGTAGAGGCAGGCTGCCGTGTTGATTGTCCTATCACGTTTGTGTACTGAAGGCGTTGAGTACATTAAGGGCCATGATGAGGGTTCCAGTCGATATTAGCTCGCTTCGTGTAAATGCATAGGGGCGTCGACTAAATTATTCCGACGACACTCGGTGGTCGGTTTCTGTTTGAGTCAGGGAAAATCGAATGAAGGGATAAACTTGACGCAGGTTCTGTCTGCGGGAACAACGAAGAAACGATAAAAGGCACGGCAGTTCTCCTAGTGACACGCAAATGGAAATTTTAGTGAGAGCACAAATGGCTCTTGCCCGACGTCCACGGTTACTGGCTGTCACACAATAAGGTTCTCTCTCTCTCTCTCTCTCTCTCTCTCTCTCTCTCTCTCTCTCTCTCTCTCTCTCTCTCTCTCTCTATCTATCTATCTATCTATCTATCTATCTATCTCACTTTCTGTGACAATTACAAAGCTTTACCTGAACTTCTACGATGTATGCTACGTAGTGAGCAGTTGAATTAAAATGTTTGTTTTATATCCTATGAAAACATAATAATGAGATAATTACGCGTTGAAATTAGCCCTCGTCGGCGAAATTTGCCTGGTAATGAACGACTTCGATTAACAAACAATATTCTTGGTGGTGCCTTAATACCTACTTCCACGTTTTTACACGAACGCGCAAACTGCTTGCGTGGGCTTTTTATTTTAACTTGAACCCTATACCACAAGCTTGCCTGATACGATAATAGATTAGGCAAGCCTGAGATTAGGCAAGCCTAAGTTAACCAACTGGAAAAGTTTGTGAGGCCTTGAATTGTTCTTGGTTTGGCCATTTTAAGTCAAAGCCTGTCCATTTCACCTTGTGAAAAAAATATCGTTGTAGCTGCCCAGTGGGAACTTTCAGACTGTGCGTAGGTATTTCTTCCAGCGACTCATTCATTGAAGATACCCTCCATACCACGAGCGACGCAAATGCCTACAGCTGTGAAACATTAGCGCACGACAGAACTGGACAGAAAAGGCACACCGGACAAGCGCGAGGTCCTACGTGCTTCCTATGTTCGGTCCTCTCGTGCGCTAACGAGGCTTCACAACCGTAACTACATTCTAAAATAATTTACACAATTAAGGGTGTAAATCCCTGTCTATGACTAGCATTCTTACACCCTAACAAAAAAATAACACCCTTTACGGGTGTTTTGTCGTTTACATCACCCTTACACCCTAGCAAAAAGGCAGAATACACCCTTTTGAAGGTTGTTTTGACGTCATTACACCTTTCAAAAGGTGTATCTCCTTTGTTTTGTATAGGGTGTAAGGGTTTTAGTCATAGACCAAAAAGGTGTAAATCATTTTACGGTGTACTAACTAACCCACGTTGCGGCCCCGACAAGGTACTTACGGCCTCGCTTCCACATCCATGAGCTGTTCTGTTGTATCACACTACCCGAACGACACCGTTCCACGAACTGCCTCGCTGCTGCGTTACGGGACTTGCTGTGATGTCGTTCGACGTGTACAACGACCTTTTGCTGGGCTCGTATGTTCCGCGGGAGCATACGAGCCTACGGAACCTACGTACGGAGCCCATCGTAGGTGTCACGCATGACAGACAGACAGACAGACAGACAGACAGACAGACAGACAGACAGACAGACAGACAGACAGACAGACAGACAGACAGACAGACAGACGGACGGACGCGGACGGACGGACGGACTGATGGATGGATGGATGGATGGATGGATGGATGGATGGATGGATGGATGGATGGATGGATGGATGGATGGATGGATGGATGGATGGATGGATGGAATTCTGGTGGTCGTAGCCAAAATAAATTGTTGACGGAATAGGATGGCCACCCACCGTTCCTAACTCTTTCTCTCTCCCCTTTCCCTGCTTTCTGAATAAACTTCTTGGAACAACAATAATCCAGCGTGCCCAACCTTGCTGCGCTAAGTTTCTTTAAGGGCTAGAAAGGTTACGGTAGAATGACAACTATTAGAACAAGCATGAAGTCACAAGCAGATATACCCGTGCACGCTACCATAATGCTCGAATGTTTGAAGACCGGACTGCATTGTTGCGATTCGTCCAGGAACGGCGACAAGACGTCTTGTCCCCAAGAAAGCAACCTCATTTTTTTTCTCTATCCTGTTGCTTCTACATTCGTTCTTTCTCACCTTCCCTTTTCTCTCAATTTTTCTGTGAAATCTGTATTCTGTGACCTAGCCGATTTTTCGTCGAGTTTTCTGCGCCAATTTTTCTACCCACGTTACTTGAACCGTTTTCATGTTTTTTGAGAATGTTATCCCGAAGCAAGGAACTTGGCAACGAATAAAAAATGACCCAGGTGAAAATAATATTTTTTCTAGCTGGATTATTGAACCAGAAATTTCTTCCAGTTAGAAATATTTATAGCTAGAAATAGGCAAAATGTCTAGCGGGAAATTAAGATTCTAACTCATTTCTGCTGGCTTCAGATTTTGTTCCGGCTAGCAGCTATTACTTCCAGCTAATAGCATTCCAGCTACTAACTAGTCCAGCTGGAAGAAAGAAGCAATTTGGAAAAAAATCGTCTCTAGCTACACTCAGAATTCTTCTAGTTAGAAGCTGTCGATTCCAGCTAGAATGCATAAATTCAGTGAGAATTGATGCTGTAAATTATGATTTCTTGCTAGAAATGCTGTTTCCAATTTAACGGGGGGAGGCTGTTCGCCATGTGCCCGTCTTACGCCCACTTGTGCCTGCCTTAGAGTCTCCCAAATTTAGAAGAATGATAGACGAAAGAGAAAAAAAACAACGGTCTCCTTTCGTCAAGCTGCGCAGACGCTTGCGCCCCGTGCCGCCCCAACGACGCCGAGGCGTTGGGGAAACCCGATCCGGCCGTCGCACAAACCGCGGTTGCGCCCCCGGCGATAAGCCGCGTTGACACGCGACGCAGAGCGCCGTCTCGACTTCACGCATCCCAGAGTCTGGGGTTTACAACGTGCTAGCGTTAACGTGCTTGACAGAAGAAACCAAAACCTTTCACCGCGTATACCCTGCTTGGTGTCCCTAAATCAGCAATCACTAAACGAACAGAAACCACATGCTAAAATGTTCGGCCACGCTGCAGTCGTCTCACCTCGTTGTTATAATTATTATTACTCGTATTTCGTTGCAGTTCCTCTTTCTATCTTTAAATGTGTTATGAAGGGCCGTAATTATTACAACTCCAAGGCAAATCCCCAAAAAGTAAAACACCCTAAGTTATGTATTTATGCTTATACGTAAAACTGCGCATACGGACGGGACAAGGAAAAGAAGAGACAGGACTGCGAAGAAACAGAACTGCGCTTGTCCTGTCTCTTCTCTTCCTTGTCCCATCTGTATGCGCAGTTTTACGTGTAAGTATGGTGAACCAACTAGCTCAACAACATGCTTCACTATGTAGTTATGTATTTTTGTTTCGGCGTAACCGAAAGGTTGCCTCAAACTTGAGAAAAAGGAGTTAACACGCGCTCATATCCACCGCCATTTTTCTGTTCCCTAACTCCCGCACAAATGCGAATAATTTTCATTCCTTCCAGCGTGGGGGAGCTTTGGTATCACTCCTGACGGGGATAGAGCCAAAAATATGGAGATGTATCCCTTTTCCATCCCATCGGCGCCATAGTCTATATAGGGCATCCAGAGCAACTATTGTTCTTTTCTGGCTGCGTAGCAAGGTGTACTCCATTGTGCGGCGTACGATGGTTTACGCGGATTCTCTTAGCCAGTCGCTTCCGTCGGCGAGGACGACACCGACAGTGACAATGATTGCTTTCGTTGACTGCAGATGGCGCTGGTCCCGAAGACCCGCGGGAATTCATCCGATAACAGCTCCCACGTTAATCAGACTAAACAAAATAAAGCAGCCATCCTCGCAAAGGGCATGTCGGAACTCAACGCCGCTGTATCTCTCTCTCCGAGTCGTCGCAAGTCATCTGCCCAGATGTTCCGCTGGGTGCACACCGAAGATCAACACGGACGTCACACCGTCGCCGGAGCGCACAAACCTGCTAAACGCCCGAATCTCTTAGCGACGCCTTTCATGTGTGACGCCGCGGAAACCGAATACGTAAAGCGTCCCTTGAACCACGAATACGCCCTGGAAGGCACGCGCTCCCCGCTTATGTCACCGTCGATGAGTCGTGCTGACACGCAGAGCAAAGCGTGTCTCCGCTTCATTTGGTCCCTCGGTGAGAGCGGCAGCCGAAACGTCCTTCACCCGTCACTCTAGCGTGGTATCCTTATCTCATTGAGGAAGGGTCGACTCGAAGCCGGGCTGTCGATGGAGCCTGCGTTCTATACGCCTCGCATGAGTGACGACGTTCCTGTCTGAAATGATATGCCCTGTTAGCGAGCAACAAAATGTAGCTTTTCCATGCTTTTTTTTTTTTTTACAGTGGAGCTGTTTACGGCTGCGACACCGCGAAGTTTTTCTGTTTGTCAACAAAGCTGGGGCAGCAAGAATGCCTTGTGGAAGAAGCCAACTTTGTCCCAACTGCTCAGCAAAAAACGGCTGTCACTGTTGTCTTGTCAAAACTATCCAGGGGCGGTATTCTCGTGTTTGTCCGTTTTGAAAGCGTCCGTTTTGCCTCCGTTTTATTGTGACGTACTTCAGTTGTAGGCTGGGCTTTGGGTTTACTTTTGCGCATATGTCCTTGTAAACACATTTTAAGCGACTAAAACCTACTTTTAAACTATATTTTATGTGTTTGTTGTACCACCAGCGAACCAACAACAAGGCGACGTAAAAATCGTCTGCTCCAAATCGTCTGCTCCGAGAGCCGCGACTCAACGCAGTAGCTCCGCTGTGCTTGCATGGCATCACATCCGGGTGTTCGCTTTCAGCCAATCATAGCTTGCTCAAAACGGACACAAAACGGACAAAACACGAGAATACCACCCCAGAAAGCATTTAAAATTACAATTGGAGGTTACAACAAATACACCGGCATCTACACGAGGAGTACGGTTACAGAAAATGGCTGTAACCCTTGTTTTATCAAACCTATCCCAACAAGAACTATGTGACGGTTGGCCGACTCTATCGTTTATTTGTGTTATTGGTTGGCTCACAGTAAGGTTGTAAACATAGTACTCGTTTCCTTTCAACACTTTGGTATTTACGGGGGAGTGGCTGTAACTGTTGTTTTATCGGAACTTTTCCAACAGAATTTTTTTTTTCGAATTGGTATAGTCATTAGAGCTGTCGCCATTGATTGCGATTTATCTCGCTTACGACGGCCTGTTTCATGCATGTTTTACAACTCTTCTTCATCGCTACATCTGAAAAAGAGAAGCCGAAAACACTCGAGGAACATTGAGATGAACGCATTTCCTTCGGAACGATCTTAGTAGCTCCAGCTGGCAGCGCCGTATTTAGCTTAACGAAAAAAAAGCTACATTAAAACCCCTCCAAAAAACAAAAAACAAAAACTTCACGCCCACTACCCCTGTTTCTGTTTCGCCCCTTTTTCGGGGGCGCTGTGGCGGTCGCGTAAATCGAAGTATCGACGGGGCTGAACGGGCCAATGCACGTGCGACCTGCAAAAAGGAGGTTACCTCGTTGGATTAAAAAGGTAAATTTCCCCTTAGCGTAACACTGTCTCGTGCTCGTGGTGTAGCAGTAACTCGGCTATTCGAAACTTCTTTGAAGCGCACAAATCCTTAAATTCGGATAATAACACCATGGAAGTCGTAATAAAAACTGGAGTAAATTAATTGATTATTCATGAGGTCTAGTGCGCCGACGCTAAACAGGCGATGAGGCGCGCCAGGGCTCCGGAATCGGAGCGAATTAAAAGTCCAGAACCGTGCAAGGCTGACCTCCTAATCTTCTCTCGCTATCCGCTGCCCCCCCCTTCTCTTAAGAAACATGCCTGGATCAGCCTTAGATCCCTACTCTCTATATTAACTGCACTTTCACCCCAAGTCAAACATGTTTAGTGCGAAGAAAATATGATCACAATCCAAGTTCGCACTGATATTGCATTACCGGAAAAGGAGACAGCATTGGAGGGAACCAAGACACAAACACATTTATGTTCAGTGACCTATATACACGTACACACATGCGCAGTGGTGAGTGGGAATTTCAAATGTTCGCGCTCACGATACCGCTCTACATGGTGTATTTCGAAGCGTAGGTTGTCACCTAGGCTTTGAAACCACCCCTAAGCCGCAGGGTTTTGCTTATTTGCGTTGGATTGAATCCTAAATTAACAGACAGAACAGAAGAAACGAGAGACGACGTAGCTGTCGCTCGCTACGCATATACACCACAATTTAGTCCGTGACAGCCGTAGTTCAAGCTACGTTTCGTACTAGCTTGCCTTTCCAACCTCGAACTGCCAGCTCGGCAACTTTATTATCCGGGGTTTTACCACGCTCGACATCCCGTCTGGCTGCTTTCAGAGAGACAGGCTGGATCAACTTCCGCCAAAGCGGCTCGCATGAATTTCCGGCTTTCTCAGCGAGGTCTCCCAAATGTTAGGCGGAGTGAGTCGGCATCACAAGTAATCTTCGTCTCTTTTTGAGTGTATGGTCGGTAATCCGCAGCGTAATTTAAACGTTGTGACGTGGG
Organism: Haemaphysalis longicornis; assembly: GCA_013339765.2. Classification (NCBI taxonomy): domain Eukaryota; kingdom Metazoa; phylum Arthropoda; class Arachnida; order Ixodida; family Ixodidae; genus Haemaphysalis; species Haemaphysalis longicornis. The sequence continues at coordinate 13,563,494 of CM023457.1, forward strand.
TGAAACCGAGACAGTGGCGCTTACGCGCTTTGATTTTCCCGCCAACTGCGGAGCTTTTTGTTTCCACAGTGGTTGCTTTCTACGCGGTAATAAATGGTCGGCACGTGTGCAGACGACTGCGGTATCGGGTATCGAGGTGCCATACATTACTTCAGCGCCGGTGTTTCGTTATGTTCACACAGCAAGTAACGATCAACATCTCTGTCTGTCTGTCTGTCTGTCTGTCTGTCTGTCTGTCTGTCTGTCTGTCTGTCTGTCTGTCTGTCTGTCTGTCTGTCTGTCTGTCTGTCTGTCGTGTCTGTCTGTCTGTCGTCTGTCTGTCTGTCTGTCTGTTCTGTCTGTCTGTCTGTCTGTCTGTCTGTCTGTCTGTCTGTCTGTCTGCTGTCTGTGTCTGTCTGTCTGTCTGTCTGTCTGTCTGTCTGTCTGTCTGTCTGTCTGTCTGTCTGTCTGTCTGTCTGTCTGTCTGTCTGTCTGTCTGTCTGTGCTCAATAGGTGTGCCTTTTATAGGACGGCTGTTGCACACGTTGCACCACGTCAAAGCTCTTCCGGTCACGTGACGGTGTGGTCTGCTCAGTTTGTGGGACAGTGTTATTTTGCTCCGGTGGATTCATGTTTGTAACCACGTGGCACTCCTCAGGTTGTCCCCTTTGGTTAGCCTTAGTGCATTCACTTTGTAGAACAAAAGTGCTTTTACTTTTTCCTTCGGATCCAGAAGCACTGCGAAAGCTATAGTTATCGCCAGCACAGAGCGGCACTGCGTGATTTGCTCGTCGCACCAGATACGCCTTCCGTTTCTGCTTTGTTTTTGTGGCTTTATTTTTAAAGTTGTTATCTAAAAGCGTTCATATCTGCAACTGAAGGAAACCTAACCAACAGTCGCCACATGACCTTAATGTAATTCGAGTCGTCGAAGGACGTCGAGACCGGGAAAGAGAGAAAAATCTTTTGAGCGAGTTTTGAAGTTATCTGATGGGCATAGAGCAGTAATTTTTGGCTGAGGTACTTTGAGACCGCCCTAATTTAAGTACTGGGTGTGTTGGGTGGCTACGTTCTGCAAGCATTTAATATGTTAAAAAGAGTTGAATAAAGTGTTCCAGGGCCCCTTTAAGTCCGCTTATAAATACGAGGTCTGAAGTTGAAAGCCTGGCGATATTGTTATTGTTGTTGTTGTTTATCCTCAATAATAATGGCGCATACCGAATCAGCAGATCGGCCAAACATCAGTCTTTATAAAAATAAAACGATTCCTAACTAGTTACAATACTCGAAGAAAATTAGGAACAAAAAAGAGACGACGACCAGTCCAAACAAAACGTACTGATGTTTCGGCTTCCAGCACGGTACCCTTGTTCACAATGAATGCATCACCAGAAGTGGGTCGTTTAAGTGGGCTTGAGCAAGAGAAAATAGAAGTGGATAATAGGGGGTACAGTGATACTAACAATCTGAGAACCAAGAAAAAATTCAGAGCTGCTGTAACAACAGGTATTTTAATAAACGATTAAAAATTGGTTGATGCGATTGATTAACAAGGAAAGCGACCTGATTCGGCAATAAAAGAGTGAAAAGCGCGACAAACATCCCCGCTGCACCAACCAAGCCCGACTGCCCCAAATGACAATAAATTAGGCACCGACAAGGCGAGACCCCGGCGCCGGAGGGAAACCTCCAGGTAGCGATTTCGGAGGGAGGAGAACCTCCGGCAAGACAACAGGAAGTGGCCAATTGTTTACCCCTTTTGACAGAAGCCGCACATGGCCGATAGCGCTATGCGTGCGCGGTCGGCAGAGAAAAATTCAAATGAGGTGTTCGGCAGCGAAAGCAAGTCAGTGCGGCCTCGCACAGTTGAGACTGCGCAAAGTCACACTTCCAAGAGTACCGGAGATGCTCAATGTCAGGGCAGCCAGCGATACTGTCTGGTGGGAAGCTGTCCAGCGAACTGTACCTTCGAAACCTAGTTGCAACAACGTAGGCTATCGGGGGCACAGTATCAACCAGAGGACCATTCAGTGCTGCTCCTGCCGGGTAATCCGCGGTTTCGTTAAGTTCAACACCTCTGTGCCCTGGGACCAAGACCAGACGGATTTCCGTGACATGTGCCGGTATAAGCATCGACAGCGATCGACGAAGTGGAGTAACGGTTGGAGAAGATAAAGCGGAGCAGACCAGTTCGCTTCTCTTCTGTCGTTTCTGTTTCTTCGTCTTTTTGCGCGAAGTAGTTCGAAAGCGAGGGAGAGAAAGAGATCAAGCTCTTTATTAGAGAAGAAAGCCCAGAGGCTTGCCAGAATCTCCGGTCACACGACACGCCACAGCTTTCTCAAAGTCATAGGTCTGCGTGGCTGGGATGCGCCTGTTCTACTCCCGTGCCGTCACGTTAATTTGCGACGCGTTATGTACTAGGGTGTACTATTGTTCCACCGCTGGCAACGTGCAGCCCTACGACCTTGCTTCGTTTGCTTGGAATGTGCAGTCTGTGGGAGATAGCAGATCGCAATGCTGACGTTGACGCACGCCCCACCGCGGAGCACATCCGCGAGGTTGTACGCACCACGCAGATTGCGCTTTCAGCGTTGAGTGAGCCGTCCGACTTCGTTACGACATTCGGAAAACTCCTCACGATCCGGAATATATAAGATGCATTGTAAATATGTGTAAATATACCGTGGTGATATAAGTGTGTATAGTATAGTGTGGAAATACAATTTATTATAACCCGCATATCAGGGCGCAGCGATTAGTGGTAACAGCGCTGGCCTACAAACAGAATTATTCAGCCCGTTTTCATGCAACACGGTCAGACTACACACTGCACAACAATTGTATGGGATGGGCAACACGCTACTAGAAAATCAGTTCACCGAGAGTTCACCAGCGTAACAGAAAGGATTCATAGACTATACTGACCTCAATGCCGCACTAAAAAAATGCTCAGGATGTTGCTCCTGACCACTATAAAGTGCGTAGACCAGTGCAAAAGGAATTCAGTCAGTAACAAACTGTCAGTAACAAACTGTTAATGTTCCCTGGCTTTTAGAACAGTTTCTCATATCTCTCTGCTTTCCCCTATGGTGATTGATGATGATGATTGCTAGTGGTATCCCCACGCGGGGTAATGACCAGTCACCTTACGGGAAAAAAAACTCATATATGTACGTTTTATACTCTTCGTTTATTACTAGCGCTGCTCTAAGGCAGGCACAAAATACTTTTTTTTTCTGTTACAGGTGGTAGCTGTCCTAGAAAATATTCCCCTCTCTGCTTTTTTGTCCACCAGCATCCTGATGTTCTTTTAGTCGCCTCGAAACCGTTGAAGTTAACTTCCTCTGTGGTACCCTTAAATCCTAGGGCTAATGGGAGCCGAATATTCCCCTCATATAGATTTGCATGGATGCACTGGCATTCCAACGCTATGTGCCGCATAGTTTCTGTTTCTTTTCTGCAGACCCCGCATACCCCATCGTTTTGTGTATACTTTCTCACAAAGCTCTTAGTTCGCAAGCAACAATCTCTAGCCTCAAAAAGCAAAGCCCTGCCCCTGGAATTATCGTAGAAATTTTCCTTTCTGATGTCCACCTTCTCTGCCCTGTGCATCTCTAACGACGTTTTAGCTCCCATGTTTAATAGAAAGCTCTCTCTCTCTCTCTCTCTCTCTCTCTCTCTCTCTCTCTCTCTCTCTCTCTCTCTCTCTCTCTCTCTCTCTCTCTCTCTCTCTCTCTCTCTCTCTCTCTCTCTCTCTCTCTCTTTCTGTTGTCAGTTGCAAGTCTAATGGGCTTTACTTCTAGATTTACATCCCCCTGTATTAGTAAAGACTGCGGCACAAAGGAGCACGTACACGTATGGTTGCGCCAGGACCCTTCGATCAGGTTGTTGTGGCAAAAAAAAACGGTTTCAAACATGCGCTGTCAGGTTGAAAATTTGGAATACCATGTATCGGGTACAACAACACTAGTAACTATATCATACGTCAAAGTTCCCACTAATACGTGCCGTAAAGGCGACTTTTTGCAGCAAGAGGCCAAAAGGCGGAGACTAGATGAGAGCAGCAGGCGAAGGGGAGGCGCGGTTTCCAAATCTCTCCCTGCGCCCTCTCCTCCACCCCCCGTCCGCGCCCCGCCTCCGAGCACGGGGTTCGAATCTGGAGTTGCGCCTGCCGCCTTTGGGCGCACCGGCTGAGCCATCTCCGCCGCTTCCTCACTGGGACGGGGGCCATCAAAGGAGACCCCCCATCATCTCCTCACCCTCCCTCACCTCCCTGCCCGACTCCGTGCGGCGCCGCCAACTAAAGACGCAACCCCTCCCTCCGAGTTGGGTCGCCCCCCCCCCCGGCTCTGGTTTGGCTTGTCTCTCTTGTTTTCTTACTTCTTGTTATTCCTTTCGCGACGACCACACTGCGAGCGGAGATGCCAACTCCGGGGTGCGAAGCTGCGAAAAGAAAATGTACGATGAAGTTGTAGGAGGGCGGCACGCGGCTTCGTGGTGAAGTCTTTTGAAAGAAGGTTCGGCCCGCGGTCTGGCCGCAATTTGTCGTCCGATAAGACATCTTCTGCTCGAGCACGTGCGTTCCTCTTTTCGCGCCGCACCAGCTCGTGCGCTGACTGGGACCGCTGAGTAGGACTGTACGACTTGTGCTTTTGTTTTCTGTTTGTGTTACTTTTTTGTCCGACTGCTTTCTTGCTCGACGGGAACTGGACGAGAAGGGTTACTGCTGGAGAGAAGGAGTTAATTAGCGCAAGGTAAGCCTTTTAAGCTTCTCAATTCTGCTCCTAAAGGAGGATGTGCCTCAGCGCGTGCGTTTATGAGCGCTGGTGTTCTTTAAAGGTCGCATGCTTCAGCTTACACACATAGAAAAAAAGCGGTGCATACTCGGCCTTGTGTGAATAATTAGAGTTCGTTAGCTACGCCTAATTAGTTGAAGCGTCCCGGTTATCCCCTAAATGGCTTGCAGTTTCGGCTTAGGAAAAAGGAAAAGCGCAGTGCTGTACGGCTTTACTTGTTCGTTAAAATGTAGGTCATGGGAGGAATCCGTCGACCTTCAAATCCTAGGACAGTCCGCAGAAAAGTTTTCCTGATTGAGCTGCGCTCCCGTCTGGAAAAGCTCACCTCAGCACACGTACGATAAAAGTCAATGAGCAAATGCTAGCGCAGCCGTTTTTCTTTTTTATTGGTGGGGGGACGTGTTGTCTGAGCAAAGTTTGTCCCTTTTATTTAAACAGATTTGATTTGTGGAACGATTACTGTCCTAGCTTTTGTCCTGCGTGTGGCACATGCAGAATGAATGCCATACACAGAACGAGGTCTGCATAATTACAGGTCATTAATGATACAGACCTCGGCAGTGTCATTAAACTGCGCCCTGTTTCTCATATTTATAAGCCGAGGAATAAAAGAGTAGCGCGCCTTCTTGTAACCAGTGCGATGCTTTCGTATTACCTGAAGCCACGGTGACTGAAATTAAAGGAAAAAAAAGTGAAGGAATCTCACTTTAACGCGTAAGTGTTGAAGGTAGCGAAGCTGTACGCAACCTTCACAACCATCACGAAGGTTTAAGTCCACGATTACCGCCGATTTGTTTCTTCTTCGCTGCCGCAACGATTTTTATTCCATAATTGTTACTATAAGTGTGATATTCTCTCCTTTTTTTTTTTGGAAGTCATAATCATTGGACATCACCTTGTAGGGGCCTACGCTGTGACGTGTCTTTCTCGCTCTGAGCAAGTGTTGGTTACGATTACGCGTGGCGAACGCAGGAATTTATTTTGCCACTTTTGGTCAATCTCCGTAAGTGGGTAAACTTAGTTTGACAAACGTGCGCAGGGTACACTGGGTGGTTTTCGCGAGGCACGCACGCACGAGCGCTCGGAATTTTCATGGTTTTGTTAACTGCCGGGCGGCCGCCGCGAGGCCCGCGCTCACGTGCGCTCGCTCGGAAGTTTCTTGGTACTTTAAACTGCGGACACGAAAAATTACGACTGGAATAACATCTTCACTGTTGAAAATTGTCAACAAAGCTAAAATTTGGGCTAGTTGGTTGTAAGTGCGTCTTGGTAAGTCGAGATGCTTTTAGAACTACACAAAACGGGGCAACACACACACACAGGACGATGCGCGAACACCCTGTTAGTGTTTCCTTTTTTTGTGCAATCCTAAAAGCAACGTGATTTACAAAGAATTGAAAAATGAAACGTTTTTTTTTTTTTTTTATTCAAGAGACTCTAACCAGGTGAACATTCCTGCCATCCTTTTACATCCTTCCTCCACGGTGCGAAATGGTGCTTTCATGCAAACTTCCGTCAAAACGGTTATCCGGTTAAACCGGCTCGGAGCGACTCCGGTTTTGAAAGCCGGTTATCCTGATATCCGGATTTACAACAAAAGATATCATTATGCCCGGTTTCAATAGCTGTGGTTAACCGGATATCGGAATATACGAACGATTGGGTGGGAAATATATTCTGCAATTAAGCAGCCACAAAAAAAATCGGCTTCAGAAAAGCGACGGCAAAACGCTGACGCCATAAAATCGACGCCAAATAACCTCCTATGTTCGCAAAAATATATTTAGTATTTTGTCACGATGCCAAAGACGACGCAGTTGTCTTCAAGGACAACAAGTTTATTGGAGCGAACTTGTGCTCCCCTAAACAGTCAAAGAATACACAGGCGGCGAAGCAGCAGTCCGCCGAGTGACGTACGCAAGCGAGCGTCACCGATCGGCATCCCGCGGCGTCTGCTCTGCAGGCTTTTATCTTTCGGCGCGAGTGTTTCTCGAACATCGATTTACATCTAGAACGTTGTAGGTCAAAGAAGATTATTCGAGGCTAGTGACGTTAGGGCGAAACGCTCTCCGTATCAGAATGAGATAACCCTTGCGGCATCAAAATAAAGAATGAAACATGCGCTTCGCTTGGCACACAGATAACATAGCCGGGCGCGGCCGGGCAGTAAAAACAAAACATAAACAAACAAACCCAATGCCTAGTTCACGGCAATATAAAGCAGAAATCCGGATATCCGGACACAAAACCGGTTAACAATGTGTGATAAGCGATCCCTCCGATTGTCCGGTTATCACCGCGGCTTCCAAATTCAAATAATCGGTTAATCGAATAACCGGATAACCGGTTTCCCCGTAAAACCGGTTTGGGATCGCATCACTAGTAGTTCCAACGTTTCAAATAGAATTTGTGACTTTAAATGAGCTCACCTAAAATGATTTGCAGCAATTTTCGTTGCATGTAGGGCAGAGTAGCTGACTTTTTTTAGGGGCGAAGCCCCATAGGTGCTGGGGCATTTGGCGTCTCATGTCGTCGTCGTAATCGTTGTCTCATGTAGTCACGGGGCTAAAACACCGGGACACTCGTTTACGCCCCGCGCTGAAACGCTTCGTAACCCATACTAAAAAAAATACACCGGGGCACTCGTTTACACCTCGCGCTACAACCCCACGTGCTTCAAAAACACGAGACTTTTACTGCAAAGCTGTAACCTCCTCCTCCACAACGGTTTCATCTCCGTTGGCAAAGGCGCCAAAGCACCAAGAATGCACTTATGCACTGCATGCTTCGCGCCCGTCCAGGTTTCACGTTAGCGGAGATGACCCGGAAATTTTTTTCAACTCAGTATGTGTTTAGCCTGCATTCGGCGCCAGTTCCTATGACAGGGACACCGAGTGTTCATGCGATAGTTGCGTCGGCAATTTACATTATAATTGTCGACTACTCGGTTACCATAGCAACATGGAGCATATCAAGTAAGCATTGTGTCAGGCAATGAAAGCAGGAACACTGGCGTACGTTTGCTGAGGATACACGTGGAGACCTGCGATCCAGGAATCACGGCACACGCCAGCGACCCTCGCATGACAAATGCGCCTCTACCGCTATACGGCGTCGATCTCTATTTCCGCGGAATCATATTTCACCCAAATATACCGGTGCCCGGTCGCTAGAACGAAATGCTTCCCGGGCATAAGTGCCGGGTCTGTCTGTCCTACGGATCAATCAGTCGCGACCGAGTAACGTGCCTCGAGTGACTCACCGTTTCATTGTGTGAACTGTAACTGAAAACATTTGATGGGGATAGGTTTAAAGGGGCCAAGAAGAGAAAATACAACTTCGTTTTAATTTGAAGAACTGGGATTCAGTATCTCACTCAGCTTCGTTCCAGCCACGAAAGATTTTTTTAACGAAAAAAATGCAAGAGGTATTGAAAAACCTTCAAATTTTGCGCCACAGTGATGTGTTATGGACAAGAGTGACGTCATATACGGGCCAATAATAAAACATAATTTTCAGTGCGTTAACTGTACGTTAGCATTCAAGTGATGCGGTCAAATAGAACTAGATGCCCCATTACAGTGGTCCAGTCATGTGTCTTCGCGACCGGTCAGTTGGGCGGCCGCCAATCGCACAAACAAGGTTCCGTGACGACATGGAAAAGTTGTGGGAAATTGGCTAGGGGGTCGCGACTGCTTCACACGTTTTCTTTTCATATCTCCGTTATTTGTTCGAAGATTGCGATGATATTGGTATCATTGTTATCGGGACTAAGCAGTCTTTCTAATGAATCCAACTTGTATTTTGTCTTCATGGCTCCTTTAACGGTCTTAAAGATCGCCTTTGTAGACCCGGTATTAATGGAACCGTATAGTATGCATACGCATTTTTTTTTTACTGGCATTGTATGAAATTGTTTTTCGCCTATATGGGTTTATCGGAAAGGACACTTTCACTCCGTACGCGTGCACTGCTTTGTACGGAGTTGGAATGCGTACGCATGGAATTAGAATGAAACGTGTTGGAGCGCTGATGCGATGTGGCAAAAACTTGTTCTGCGATTTAGCCTGTGTTTTCGTGCTCTATTCGTCTCGAGATTAATTTCCTCTCATAATGATCAACCTCTTGCCCCTATCTCTGCCAGTAAGAACAGGTTTGCCTTGGAAGTGGGCTTTTTGTTCCCTTTTTTCCAATTTTTTTCTTGATTTAACCTGTACTTGACCTGTTTTTATCAATAACTTTAGTTCCCTACTTTCACTTGATTAAAGCTTTTTGCTTCCTAAGCGTACTTGTACTTTTTGTTTGTACTCATTACCACGGCGTTGTTTTTATATAATTCAACTACCATTCAGGTGCCCTAACTCCAGGCCCTAAACTCAAACCAATACAATTGGTTTGTCACAATCACCAACATTTAGTCCACTTTTCGTCGTCATAATTTCATCCAGACAGACCTATCTGGCTGTTATACTCACCGCTGTCAAACTTAAATTTCCGCTTAAAACGGCGGAGTTCTGATGAAAGAAGCGAGTTTGCCCAGTAGCCGGCGAGTTCATGATAACGTAAATGTGCTTCACTGTAATATCGTCGCTGTGCGAAACAATTTGGTGGAGTTCAAGTCGCAGTTCTCTGTATGCGCCGTTCTGTATAGTAAATCCCCTCGACTTTAGCAGTGTCACGGTTCTTCATGCAGGTCTCAAAGGGCGTTCTCGGCCCCAACACTATACCTTCTTTGTCCACATCGAACCATGGCGAGAAGGCGCCGTCTCCCTCACGATGCCTCCTCTTCCAACGTGCGAAGACGAAACGGAGGGTTCATCGCTGGATCGGGCCACACCGACTCGGAGTCCCGCCAAGGAGATGGCACGGTGGGGAGACTCAAGCCTCGACCGCTGCAGAGGAACGCGGCCAACGCGCGCGAGCGTGCGCGCATGCGCGTCCTGAGCCGGGCCTTCACGCGCCTCAAGACCTCGCTGCCCTGGGTGCCCGAGGACACCAAACTGTCCAAGCTGGACACCCTGAGGCTCGCAGCGGGCTACATCGGCCACCTGCGGCAGGTGCTGCTGGCCGATGACGAGTCTTCGACGGCCACGTCTCCCTCGGGCACGGACGGAGAGTGCAGTCCGCCCCGATCCCTGCACCCGCTAACGCTCGTGAGTGATTTGTTCATTTCTCGCTAAATGTACATTTTGAGTGCATGCCCTTGATATTCGTGGTTGAGTGCTCATCCTCCACCGTATGCGCTCCGGTTATCATCAGGATCTTAGAAACGGCAAGACTGATCTGTAACCGCGTATGGAAGTGCTTCGGCGCAGCAACCACAATACTCTCCCCTTATCCTCCAACCCTGTCACCCATTTCCATAACTTTCCATACTTATTTTTTTCTCAATATTCCAGTTCATGCGACTTACGGCCGCATTAAGTTAGCGATGTTACGTGTTTAAACAGTCAAGGATAATTTTATTCCTCGAGATAAACTTTTGTGCCATCGTTTAGTCGAGCTGCCAATTTGTGCACAGTCACGCTCTCGTCAGTGAGGTCTGATCCCTCAAAAGCGCGGGAGCAACTTCCTTTTTTTTAACTTACTTTTGCTGGTTATTATTCCGTGTGTGTCCATATTCATACACGTGCAAACGGGGCCATGTTGTCTAACCCGCCAGCTCTTGGGTATTTGGCTATTTCAAAGCATACGGTGAGCGTCTGAAGATTGTAATGGGACAAAAATTGCTTTAAAAACACAAAGAAGACAAAATGGGGTCAAAATTTTGCCAAAAAACGGCTGTTTTTCCATCCCGACGCATCCAAAGTGTTTCAAGCTTGTACGCGGCACCGCCGGAAATAACAGCCTCAAGAGCAGCGTTCCGATAGAACGGCTTTCGATACGAAAATTTCGGCGCCGCTGGACCAACAGCTGATATAGTTTGACTTACCGTCCGGCGAATCAGCACCGGCATTATCTATCTGCATTCTGGTGATTTCTCGAAATGCTCGTGAAAGGTCGCACCCCTGAGAAGAGCTTTGCACGTCTCAACACCGAATGATAGAACGTTTAAAGGGACTCTGCCAGACTCTTTCCTTCGCGCCTGGAAGCATTGACAATGCTATAGTCATCAACAGCACGGAGTGGCACTGCGTCATTTGCTCACCCGCCGCTGTGGCTCAGTGGCTAAGGCATTGCGCTGCTGAGCACGAGGTCGCGGGTTCGATTCCCGGCCGCGGCGGTCGCTTTTCTGATGGAGGCGAAAAGCAAAAACGCCCGTGTGTACGAGATTTCGGCGCACGATAAAGATCCCCAGGTGGTCAAAATTAATCCGGAGCCCTCCACTACGGCGCGCCTCATCACCTGCGTTGCGTCGGCGCGATAAACCCTACAATCAATCAATCAAATCAAGCGTCATTTGTTCGTCGCAGCAGAACTATCCGCCTTCCGTTTCTGCTTTGCTTTATGGCTTTTTGCTAAAGTGGCTATCGAATGTGTTATTGCTGCAACAGAAAGAAAAGGCCAATAGCCGCTACATTGCTGTAATGACATAATTCGTACTGTCAAAGAACGCCAAGACTCGGGTAAGAGAGAAAGATCTTTTGAGCAGGTTTTAAAGTTGTCCGATGGGTCTAGAGCAGTAATTTTTGGCAGAGGTACTTTGTGACCCCCATTCTAAGTACTGGATGTGTTTGTGGACTACGTTCTGAAAGCATTTAAGGTTTACAACGAAGTTGAAAAAAGTGTTGCAGGGTCTCTTAAACGTCACCGCTGACGCTTTTGAGTCCTATTTGGCGTGTTTCCACAAAACGTTTTTTTTTTTTTTTATTACGGATTATCTTAGGCGTACGCGTAATGTATACTTCCTAGCTTTCTTCTAGTACGGGCACTTCGCTCCACTCTTTTTTTTTCCCTACCAGTGCAGAAATCCTGCTCGTAACACTGTATACCGCCTCCAAGCTTCTTCTGCATCCTCCTACCAAGGCGACCGGGCTGTTATGATGCCTAAGACCCTACCCATTGATGGGACGAAATTCAGGCTTCGTTAGACACTATCCTAGCTGTTCTTCACTTTCTGAGACCCAAGGTCCATCCAAGGTCTGTGGAAAATCCGATGGTGGTTTCGAGTTCGTGCGTGCTGAGCTCTTCGACGTCCTTCGTTACTTTTTTCTGCTCCCAGGGCAAGAAAAAGTAAGAAAAAGCTTTACCATTCCTTCCCAAAGAAAGTTTAGAGAAGCGCGAACGCTTTCTGGCATCAAAACTACGTCAAAATTGCATCAAAACCTTCGCTGAAATGGCCTCCAATCGATCATTAAACCATCAAAGACTAAAATCGCAAACGAAGAGCGAACCCGTGCGACGATTTTTGGCGCACTAAGTAAACGCATCTACGAACAATCTAACTGTATAGCAATAAGATAAAGATAACCGCTCCTTTTTCGCGATTTTCAAGTAGCCGTTTTGACACAAAGGAAGTCTGGTTTCACGCACTCACAGTGTGTGTAGAGATCATAGAGCTTTTCGGTCGATAAACCGGTCTATGGGAAAATGCATCAGTTTTTTTGACAGGACGCATCGGTACTACTAAGGAGGCTTTCGCGTTAAAAAACGTCGCTACCACTTCCTCGCCCTCCTCCCGCATGAATAGGGGGGCCAACAACACTTAATTTATCTGGTTGTACTCGATGCCTTGTATAGCTTTGCTATGTGATCTTGCCTCGCGGTGTATGAAGGAACATATAAAGAAAAAACGAGAAGAGGTCAGAAAAGAAAGGAGATGAAAGAGGAGGTTACGAAAATTAGAGATACTAAGGAAAGCAAGCAGAGTGCTATAGTTCCGTAAGTTGAAGCTACTTGAAGATAGATAAGCGTATTGTCAAGCCTGCTATTCACAAGCAGTCGTTTAACAAAAAAAAATAATATTATTTTGAAGCCGATTCTTGTTAGTTCTCATACAGCTCGGATATAAGGACAAGCGGGACATTTGCTGTAGAAGATCGTTCAACAGGTGCACCACCCGATTTATACAGCACTTAAGGTTAAAGCTTGCGGCAGCATGTAATGGCGCCTTCTACAAGAAGGGACTGAATGTGTTCCGTCTTCTCTTTCAGACGTGGCCTTTCTCATTCCACCAGCGGCTGACCAGCCTCCCGGAAACGATGCAGAAAGCAAAGGACGGCTCGTCAATTCCTCGTGCCGAATAGCGGGCGGAGTCGCTTCGTCGACGCCACATCGGTCGCCAGAGCCGCATCAACATCCGCATCAGCCGCAGCACGCACCGCCATCGTCCTGCCCCGCCAATCACCGCTGTGCATCGGGGGTGGCGGACGATGGCTTCGACTCCTTCCTCGACTACCTCAGCAGTCCTTCGGGGCCTTCACACCACTCGCAGTCGGCCGGTTCCTGCCGTTCAATCATCACAGGCCCATATGTTCGTCGTAGCCACGCGACGCTGTAAATCTTTAAACGCCAACAGAGAGCGGAGCGTGGCTAGATGGGTGACGCCTCTTACAATCTATGATGAAATTGGACATGTATATCAAATCCTCGTTATATCTGAGTTGTTATTACAGGAAACTGAATTCGTTATAAGCGGTAATTCGTCAAACCCGAGGATTATTCGCTCTCTTCCCACTGCTGTGGGGTCTGTGAAAAATTTCAAGAGAAGCACGAATTCGAATAAAGCGATTTCGTCACAACTGGAACGTTCCGTATATACGGGAATACGGAGTAGGTACTTTCCTAGAATGGCACACAGCCGCCACAAAACAAGGAATATTTTTTTATAAACACACGAAAATAACATGCTGCATACTTTTAGAAAAATTTGACACCGGTTTTATATCTGTAAGCTTATTAGAACTGCCAAATCATTGTCCGTATGAAATCCGTATATACGGAGCATACGGAAAACATGCGGAACTAGATTTTTCTTAATATTGAAGATAAAAACACGAAAACCGTGCCAAACGTTCTTCTTCTCGAACAGATATAATTCCCGGTTTATTAAACTAATATCTACTTTAGCTGCGCTTGAGGGCGTCATACTCCGTATGAACTCCGTATTCCCATAATTCCGTATATACGGAACGTTTCAGTAGGGGTGGTCTACTCTATACGGGCACTAGTAAAGAAGTTCATGATGGTAGGTAGAGCTGCGCCCAGTATCATCCACCATGAATCTAGCGAATTAGCACCAAGGAGTAAATTCTTGTAACGACCGGCCCGCAGGGAAAAAAAGTGATACAACAGAGTTTTTTTTTTCCATTTCTAGCGCTTTAAAAGTTAGGGAATCGTTCAAGCTTGTATCCGGCGAGATTATATGTCGGCTGTAAAAAATTAAAATGATACGTCTACCACTTTCGAATGCGTTGTACGCGCTCCCCTTATGACCTTTCTGTAGCTCTTTCCTGGGCTCCCAGCTGAAAATATGTGCCACCTCCTCCCCAACCATGGGTCTCCTTCGCGTGGTCTTAAAGGGAAAATAGGGTATGGGGTGCTGACTCTGTTCCGGAGAAATGGAAACTATAATCTTTAAATCTTGGGCGATAACATTTGACGATCATTTATTTACGCAAAATCTGTTCATAGTTCTGTTAAGTATTTTATTGTGTTCATATCCAATGGACTCCTCGCTCTATGCTAAATGTCAGTTTTCTGCAATGATTTTACTATGTTGCTGAGCGGTCTATAGGCATTTGGAACGAGAAAGCTGGCGGCAGTGAAACAGCGGAGAGTTACTAAGACAGTGCCAAGCAGCAGACCACTGTCATTCAGCTTTCCGTTAGTGTCAGAATTCGTGTTTTTCGTTATACCAATTCCTGTTGCAATATTTCATACCCTGTACTGAATGTTAAAATCTACAGCTTTTTCAGTTTACTGTCAATATGTATTTATTTCAATGATAATGCTGGACGAGTGCAATAAATGTCATTATTTATTACGTCTTCTTGTTAGCTGTCATTTATAAATCACGAGAGGTCGTAGTACCTTTATTTGCTCTCTTTCGCCTGCCGGTGACGCTGGTCCGATGAAAATTTTCGACTTGAAGGGATAGGGAATTGAACAAAAAAAAAATAGCTACGCCTATCATCGAGTGAAGAGTACTGATGACAATCTTTTTCCCTGTCACCCCCTTCCTTCTACCAGTTTGGGCTCAAATAAAGTTCCTTCTCTCTCTTTACTAACTACACACTAACCTTCCGCGGCTTCCGTGTCTGCGCTCGCACTGACAGCCATACATTTTCTTTCCAGTGCCACTGAAAAAAAACGAAAATGAATGAAACAAGCAGATGGTCGCATAGTGAACCCTCACGGTGTCTCTAATTTTATTTTAATTTTTAATTCATTCCTCGTTTAAACTTTTCCTATTTCCGTCAATTTTTGTTCTTCCGCCTAATGTCCTCCTAACTTTCTTTCGCGGTCCGCCCTTTTCGAAATGAAATCCTGCGTACGCCACTCTGATGGCTTACTTTTTTACATAATTAAATCGGTATGGTGAACATATTTGCTTTACAAGACAAGAGATACAAAAACTAACTGCACCCGGGAAGCAGGAGAATTTTTTTTCTGTCTGTCTGTCTGTCTGTCTGTCTGTCTGTCTGTCTGTCTGTCTGTCTGTCTGTCTGTCTGTCTGTCTGTCTGTCTGTCTGTCTGTCTGTCTGTCCGTCTGTCTGTCTGTCTGTCTGTCTGTCTGTAAGGCACCCACCACATCATCATGTTTTCCTTCCACAACTTTCTGTGCACAGGTTACGCTACGTGATTCCGCATCTCAGCCAAGCATTACAAATTCGTGTTTTATTTTCGCCTCCTAAAGTAAGGAATGATGGTTATTCTTCTCCTTTCTTTCTCTCTTTTCTTTTCTTATTTGTAAAACTAGAACAGAAATTTTGAAGTTCGGCTTCACCCTTTGCATTACTGTACTAAGACAGAACCAACTTGCGCTAACACGTTACATTATTTTTGTTTATTTGTATCCAGGGGCGCTTTTATGTCACTAAGGTTACGCTAAATCGTTTTGTACATAAATGAAGCCTTGCTTGACAACTAGCTTGTACAATAAAAGAAATGGAGAAATCAAACCGCTTCGTCTAATGACAACGATGGTTGAAACGCGAAGCTTTATTCCGCCGCAAACCGAGTCGAATCAAAGTTCAGTCTCGTGAGGGGTTAGTTCAGTTGAGTTTGCACTTTAATGATGATGATGCCATTGAGGTGTTTGGCCCGTACCGACTCAGGTTGATTGGCCCGGAATAAAGTGCTGACATTGCACCTGCGCTTTACATGCCAGTCGTGGAAACCCATTGTGTGAGTTAGCTTTCCTAAAGAGCATTTCGGGCCGTAACAATTTGGATTTAGGACTTTTATTGTGGACTTTGGCTTTTGACCAGACAAATCTTCGCGTTTCAACCATCTTTCCCTTCACCCACGATCATCATCATCGTCAGTCAAAGTTGGCTTTTCTGCGGGGTCGCCATCAGTGATGCAAAGAAAGCTCGGCTTTAAAATCCAAACTGCTTCGACCGTGTCGGAATGACCCAATCTGATGGACGTCGGCTTCACAACGCGAGGAATCCAGATTCAATTGCGATCACGGGAGGCGTTTTTTTTTTTTTTTTTTCTTGAGGCGCTTGTGTAAAGTTGGCTTTCTTGTAGTGCGTTCTGCTGTGTACAGGACGCCATCAGTGAAACATAGAAAGCTTCAGTAGAACACACTGTTGGGCAAGTTGGTGCATATTTGCTTAATATTTGGCAAGAGAAAGCTTCTCTTTAAAAAATTAGCAGTGGCTTAGCTCGGCTATGCCAGGGTATACGTAGCGTGAGCTAAGGTTCAGCTGGTTATTCTTAGGTTTCCTGGTTGTCTAGGATTAGCTGATTATGCTTACTGCTGCTAAAACGATTTCAAATTCAATCAATCAATCCAGTCCAGTCCAGTCCAGTCCAGTCACTGCTCCTCGCGCATGCGCAGCACGGCTCTCCAGGAGCCACGCGAAACGGCTATCAAGCGGCTCCTGCGCAGCGTCAGGCTTAGCTACTGCGCAACGGAGGCGCACAGCTAGGCACGCGCCGGCGCCAATGCGTCTGCCGCGGCTATGACGTCACTCCTCTGGAATGCGCAGACCAGTGAATGTGCAGACCCGATTCTATACACACCCGTACTCCAATTGGATTGGATTTCAATCCAACCCAATCCAATTTAATGCATCCAATCGAAGCCAATCCAATCCAGTCCAATCCAAGCCAATCCGATCCGATCCGACCCAAACCAATCCAATGCTCCTCGCGCTTGCGCAGAACGGCCCTTCACGGCCCACGCGAAACTGCTCAACCTCGACCAGTGTAGTTTACGCTACAAAAGTCTTCACTAAACTGGCTCCCGTAAGCCGGCTTCACCCTGTGGCGTAGTTGCCACCCTGTGGCGTACTTGCAGCTTGCCAGAAAGTGCGCCGACACCATTCCAGAAGCGATGAGTTTGAGTACGACCTTGCGTACAGAAAGTATAATAGGAAATAAACAACTTTCGCGTACCAAAGTATTTCTTTGAATAAAAACGCTGAAAATTGCCGCGTATTCCTTGCAAAGTTGTTTCTACTTTGCCTGTGCGCGCCGGTATAATGCCTTAATAGGAAAACGGTGTCCGTATTTTGCAGGCAGATGGCGCATAGACAAAATGCACTGAAAGTGCTTGAAAGTTCAGTCTAGTAATTTGGTTTTGCCGCGTCTTGCCACGAAAAAAAAAATAAAGCCATTGCACATTACGTTCATCATGCCGTGGATGCTTAAAAAACGAGCATGTCGTGCGGCAGAGCTAACTTTAATTCTCTTATTTTTCGCAAATTTCCAATGTTCGAATAACGCGAGCACTTAGGAAGGTAAAGCTGCATTATAAATCAAACCATATAGCAAGAATTCACGAAATACTCCAAGTATACTCGCGCACCTCTGATTTAAAACGTGGCTTGGAAATACAATGTACTCGGTACTGGTGTAACATTAACCGCGTACCTCTCTCCAATCTACATAACCTCCGGCAGCGCGAAAGCGTAGTAGCCGCTCTGCTAATCCACTCCCGTACATACAAGTCGACGCGTGCATCGCCGCTTCACCGCACTACACCGCTGCACCACAAAGAAGCTGAACACTGTCAGGAGCGCCAGCATCGGGTATCGGAGGTGGTGCTTTTTTCTAATTGTTGGAATTGGACTCAGTTTTGGTGGCTTCGCTAGCAAGGGACCTGCTTTCTCCTTTTGTTACACATACGAGCTGAAAAATAACTGATTTAGAAGTTCGGTTGATCCAGTCAAAGAGTCGGTAAAAAAAAGAAACCAATCACGTTCAGAGTCCTA
>CM023457.1:13581696-13647870 GCA_013339765.2 Haemaphysalis longicornis
GTGCAGACCCGATTCTATACACACCCGTACTCGAAATCCAATCCAACCCAATGCAAGTTAATGCAATCCAATCGAAGCCAATCCAATCCAGTCCAATCCAAGCCAATCCGATCCGATCCAAACCAAACCAATCCAATGCTCCTCGCGCTTGCGCAGAACGGCCCTTCACGGCCCACGCGAAACTGCTCAACCTCGACCAGTGTAGTTTACGCTACAAAAGTCTTCACTAAACTGGCTCCCGTAAGCCGGCTTCACCCTGTGGCGTAGTTGCCACCCTGTGGCGTACTTGCAGCTTGCCAGAAAGTGCGCCGACACCATTCCAGAAGCGATGAGTTTGAGTACGACCTTGCGTACAGAAAGTATAATAGGAAATAAACAACTTTCGCGTACCAAAGTATTTCTTTGAATAAAAACGCTGAAAATTGCCGCGTATTCCTTGCAAAGTTGTTTCTACTTTGCCTGTGCGCGCCGGTATAATGCCTTAATAGGAAAACGGTGTCCGTATTTTGCAGGCAGATGGCGCATAGACAAAATGCACTGAAAGTGCTTGAAAAGTTCAGTCTAGTAATTTGGTTTTGCCGCGTCTTGCCACGAAAAAAAAAAAAAAAAAGCCATGCACATTACGTTCATCATGCCGTGATGCTTAAAAAACGAGCATGTCGTGCGGCAGAGCTAACTTTAATTCTCTTATTTTTCGCAAATTTCCAATGTTCGAATAACGCGAGCACTTAGGAAGGTAAAGCTGCATTATAAATCAAACCATATAGCAAGAATTCACGAAATACTCCAAGTATACTCGCGCACCTCTGATTAAAACGTGGCTTGGAAATACAATGTACTCGGTACTGGTGTAACATTAACCGCGTACCTCTCTCCAATCTACGATAACCTCCGGCAGCGCGAAAGCGTAGTAGCCGCTCTGCAATCCACTCCCGTACATACAAGTCGACGCGTGCATCGCCGCTTCACCGCACTACACTGCTGCACCACAAAGAAGCTGAACACTGTCAGGAGCGCCAGCATCGGGTATCGGAGGTGGTGCTTTTTCTAATTGTTGGAATTGGACTCAGTTTTGGTGGCTTCGCTAGCAAGGGACCTGCTTTCTCCTTTTGTTACACATACGAGCTGAAAAATAACTGATTTAGAAGTTCGGTTGATCCAGTCAAAGAGTCGGTAAAAAAAAGAAACCAATCACGTTCAGAGTCCTAAGGGGAAACTCGTGCTCTGGGACCTGTCTCTTTTCACCCAGTTCGGCTCAGTGACAATGGAGACCCCTCAATAGTGAAACGACGACTGCGTCTAAGGCTGGAAACATTGAAGATCCCGGGGGTAGCTGGAGTGCTGTCTTGAAAGCCAATCCACTCTACTTTTTGAGGATAAGAGCGACGCCATAAAAACCGGCCAATGGCCGACAGCTACAATCCCGATAACAACTAGAGAGCTAAAAGCAACTCAATTCTGTCAACCTCTACTCAGTGTGGTTACCTCTCTCACATCTGAAAGTAATTATTTTTTATTATAGAAATGTAATTTTCATCGTCATATAACGTTCATAAGAAGTCAACACTTTACACTTTCAATATTTACGCGTTGTAACAGCCTAGAATGGAAACATGATGTTGCACCTGAAAGTGATTAGCTCGCCATGAACAAATTGGAAAAAGGACACTCCCGTGTTTATTTACAACTCTTTATTTACAACTAGTTACAAGTTTATTGAACAAGAACACTGAAAAGATGAACAATAAAACACATGCCCTGCCCCAACGGCAGTGGTTAACATTTTTTTTTTCAGGTACAGTAAATTCCGCGTTACCGCGGTTCTTACATAGCGAGATCGATATCGGATACCTCCTGTTATGGCGCATCTTTCGAGCTATAAGTGGAACACAGAGATGAGCAACCGATGAAAGGAAACAATAAATAGTTGAACATTTACGGCAATGAAACAGCCGGTACAAGTTAATGGTTGCTTTTCAGTTGTGAAAATATTAACTTCCCCGCTACACTACTTGGGAAGCTGATCCTATCCACCTTCCTTCTTGAAACTTTCTTGGGACCATTAGTTGAGCCCACAAATTAACATACCAAGAAGGAAAATAATAAATATGTGAACACCGGTAACTTCCTTGGGACCGCAAGTGGAGCCCGTAAAACTGCATTTAACATGAAGGAAAGCAGTAATTAGTAAACATTGAGCACTTTCTTGGGAACACAAATGGGTTCTATTACTAAACGTATTATGGAATAAAACAATAAATAGTTGAACTCAAAACGTTTTCTTGAAACAAGAAGTGGAACCCGCAAAACTAAACATATTGCGAAAGAAAACCATAAATAGTTGAACATTGAACATTTTCTTGTGACCACAAGTAGAACCCATGAAACTAAACATATTGCGAAAGAGAACAATAAATAGTTACACACTGAACACGTTCTTCGCAGCACAAATGCAGCCCGTAACTGAACGTGGCGTCAAGAAAAAGAATAAACAGTTGAACATTGAACGCTTTCTTGGAACCAGAAGTGGAACCATAAAACTAAACATATTAGGAAGGAATACAATAACAATAAATAGTTGAACACTGAACACTTTCTCGGGACCATAAGTGGAATCCATAACACCAAACATATCACGAAATAAAATAACAAATAGTTCAGCACTGAACACTTTCTTGGGACCGCAAGCATAACCCATAAAACTGAACATATTATGAAAGAAAACAATAAATAGTTGAACACTGAACACTTTCTCGGGACAACAAGTGGAACCCATTACACCAATCATATCACGAAAAAAAACAATAAATAGTTGCCACTAAATACTTTCTTGGGACCACAAGTGCAACCCATAAAACATGACATATTACGAAAGAAAACAATAAATAGTTGAACACTGAACACTTTCTTCGCACCACAAGTGGAGCCCACGACTGAACATAATATTGAAGGAAAACAAAAAAATATTTGAACACTTCCTTAGGACAACAGGTGGAAGCACTAACACTGAACATGTTACGAAAGAAAACAATAAATAGTTGAGCATTGAACACTTTGTTGGGACCACAAGTAGACCCCATGACTGAACATAACATGAAGTAAAACAATGAAGAGTTGAGCACTGAACAATTTCTTGGGGCCATAAGTGGACCCCATAAAACTAAACATATTACGAAAGAAAAACATAAATAATTGAACACTGATAATTTTCTCGAAACCACAAATTAAGTCCATAGAACTAAACATATTACGAAAGAAAATAATTAATAGCTAAACACCGAACACTTTCTTCGGACCACAATTGCAGCCCATAACTGAACGTGGCGTCAAGAAAAACAATAAATAGGTAAACGTCAATGAATGAGACAACCCCCGTACCAGAGGATAATCGTTTCTTTTTGGTTGAAAAAAAACTACGCGAGAAGTCAAGTCCTCTCCGTCAACTGTCAGAACTCTCTCGGAACTAAAACTTCAATTAAAACACAGAACGGAATACATCTTGAACAAGATATAGATACACCATGCAAGGCGGTCAAGAATGGCTATCTAGTAACAGTTGACATTTGCCCTTTGCTTGGAAAAGAATTCGCTTTACTAGTGCACACACTTGAGGATATAATCCTGCCCATCACCCCTGTAGGAACTTCCTTGAATGTCTAACTGGAACACAGAACTGAAGATTTTAAACTAAATACCGGAAAGTCAGTGTTACTTTACGTATGCTTTCAACTTCCGATGACATGTGCTTTCCACTTGAGAAAGAACATACTAAAGTTGGCGTGGCTTATCTTGACTATCTCCCCTCTAGGAAATTTCTTGGAACCGTAACTGGAACACTGAAGTGAATGTACACTGAACGAAAACAATAACATTAACAAAAACGACCGCACGGCATCAACTGACATTTGCTTTGCACTTGGGGAGGCCGGTACTCCCTTGGAACGTCCTCGGAACTGTAACAGGAACAACAGGACTGAACACTTCTTGAACGAACGCGCAGGAAAGTGGAATCAACGGCGGAAACAGTCGATCCAGATCAGTTGTTGCCGTCCCCTTTCCAGCTAAGGTGCAGTCCGCGTCCCCGGCATGACTTGGACAGACCAATCCTTCGCGCCTTCTTCCTCGGTACTGGCCACACACAAAGAAAATGAAAAAACATACAAAGCATTAGTGTATTGAAAAACATTTCCCAATATCACACCACATAAAAGTGGCAGTTTTTTAAATGTGAAAAACTCGCATTTCGTGGCATCTAAACATTCACGAAGGTTTAATTTGGCAGCTTAACGTTTACTCAGTGTTCCGAACTCAATCATCCCATTAATAGTATTAGAGTGATCAGTTGTTTGATAGCTAATTAGCAAGAGGAATTAGTTCTTTGCCAGTCAACCACCTAGTGCTTACTTGGTGAGTTGTTAACTTTTATCTAAGTTGAAACTATATATTGTAGCTATAGTTAACCATCTAGTTAGTTAGAGATAGCCAAAAAGCTACCGAATAGTTAATACAACGTTGTTATCACGCCTCTTTAAGCATCAAACGTCGCAATGTTGTTTTACCAATGTAATTACCATAATTAATTAGCAAGCTGACTAATTAACCAACGATGTATAGTTAGTGTATAGGAAGTTGCCTGTTAGCCTTGCTCAGTTCCTATGAATGTAGAATTAAAGTACGCCGAGCCGCCTTTCTATAATGACTAATTAATAAAGCATCCCAGCACGATGACAAGGGCAGTTTTGGGTCTTTGGTCGGACCCACGCCAGGCTGTACGGGCTACCAAAGCTCTGTTCGTGTTTTTGCAGAGCACGGGCTTGGATGAAATATTGTGACTAACTTCATTTGCAAACTCTGTGAATGTGTTAGAAAATTCGTATGCATCACCTCGCATTTTTTTAATACACAAACATTTTAATGCGTAGCATTCTTTGCCGAGTACCCCCACAGCTAGGACCGTGTAACGCCTGCATTTCCACAAAAATGCAGATATCGCGGAAGTTCCACCTGTAATCGCTATAATGGCGTAAACGAAGATAACTGGTCCCACGAAATTTTGAAAAACAAGAAAATAACAAAAATGTTAAAAAATACGGAAAATGGCGAAACGTGCAACGCCCTGTATTTCCATAATAATGCCGATTTTGCGAATGCTCCACCTGTACTCGTTATATAGCGTAAATGGAGATAATTGGTCGAACGAAATTCTGAAAAACTAAAAAAATAAGACAAATATAAAATAATTACGGAAAATAGCGAACCGTGTAACGCCCTGCATTTCCACAATAATGCAGATTTCGGAAAAGTTTCAAATTTAATCGTTGTAATAACGTAAACGGAGATAATTGGCCGGACGAAATTTCGAACAACTAATAAATAAGAAAAATAATAAAAAATTACAGAAAAAGTCAAAACGTATACCGTATGCCATTTCCACAAAGATTTCGCGAAAGTTCCACCTATAATCGTTATAATAGCGTAAATGGGCATAGTTGGTCGAATGAAATTTTGAAAAACTAAAAAAAATAAGAAAAATATGAAGTAATTACGGAAAATGGCGAATTGTGTAACGCCCTGCATTTCCCCAATAATGCAGATTTCGGGGAAGTTCCAAATGTAATCGTAGTATAATAACGTAAATGGAGATAATTGGTCGGACAGGATTTAGAACAAACAAAAAATTTGGCTGAAAAAAACTCACACTTAAGAAAGGCGGCATAAGAATGCTACGCATTAGTAGATAATTCTCTGAATTTCTGCGGAATTTTTTTCTCGTGTGGCGTAGCAAGCTAAGCGAAATGGCTCGGCTAACCTCCCCTCTACCATTTAGACGCATCCCTCCGTCACAGCGTTCCTGGGGTGTGTAGAACACTAGGTTTTCTTGTTTATTTGTTCGCTTGCGTGTTAATCTGTTTGTTCACACTGCAAAATTTTCGAGAACGATACTAAGACATAAAGCTAATAAAAATAAGACAAATATTAAAAAATACGACAATGGCAAAATGGCATTTCCACAAAAAAGCAGATTTCGCGAAAGTTTCACCTCTAATCGTTGTAATAGCGTTAATAGAGACAATCTGTCGAACAAAATTTTGAAGAACTAAGAAAATAAGAAAAATGTAAATTAATTACGGAGAATTGCAAACCGTGTAATACGACCATGCCAAAGTAATACGACCGTGCCGTTTCAATGCTTACCCTCGTATTCAGCGCCTTGGGGCTCCACGGTCTCTTCCGACTTGTAGGGAACACTCACGGCACTTCTTTCCGAAGCGACTTGCTCGTTCAAGGCCTCAAACTTGCACAACTCGGCCGGCACTGGGCGATCCGTTGTGGACGTGGTTGCCGGAGCAACCGGATATCCTGAGCCTCCCGGTAGTTCCCTGGCTCTGACGCCTTCGGGGACGACGCAGTCGGAAGTTGTTGGAAGAACCATGAAACTCTTCGATTCCTCGTTGAAATAAACCTCCATCACCTTCTTGTAAGATTCCGGGTGAACTTGGGTGCTAGACGAGACTTCCCTGGTGTCTTCCGTTTTCTCTGGGAGAGACCGTTGTGAGTCATCGTGCGAGCAGTGCGCAGTTGAATCGCTGTCCTCGGCGTCATTACACTCCTCTGAGGTACATTGGGAGTAGTCCACTAGTCCCCGCGATGCCGTGCCTAATAGCTGATGATCGGTATCGGAGGCGGACGACGCTTCGGCGCCTGGCAGGTCAGGATCCTCGTTGCAACTGGCCGAGTGACTACCGTCGTCATCGCGTTTTTTCGCGCTTTCGTTAAGTCGGCTTTTCTGTACAGTCAGCGTGCCTGGTGTAGCAGCATCGCGCTGGCAGTGGGCCGACAGCTCTCTTCCTGTCGAAACGCCGCCCTCAGAATCACTTTCCTGAGTGCTATCACCGGTCCTATATTGGGAGCGCGGGCTTGTTCCCAAATGTTGCGGCACCTTTTCCCTGTTTTGCTGAACTGAGCGCTGTGTCGGCGGGCTCGGGTGTTTAGCTGAAGCCGCAGTTACGGTGCTTCTCGCAGAAGAAGCTGCGACGGAGTCAGTGAAGGTGAATAGTTCTTCTTCGTCATTCACCTCCTCACTCTCTACACCAGCTCTTCTTCCGTTGTTCTCTTCAGCTTGCTTGCCGAAGGGGTTCACAGACAAAATGTAATCATCCATTGACGAGGAATCTGAATCGGAGAGCGAGGATGTCTGCGACTCTTCGCTGTCAAAAGAATCCGACTCCATGATGTCTTCAGTGCTCGTTGTGTACAGGGTGCACGACTCATCATCTTCGCTCTCATCACTACTTTCACGCGGCACTAAGCTCATCGGCGGACTGATCGCTCTGTTATCCCACCCATTTACAAGCAGTTCGGGTGCATCCGCGCGTAGTTCATGGCCCATTGGTGCCAGCACGAGTCGCTCCAAGTATGCGGGCGTAAGTTCTGCACCCGATCGTACGTCGTAGATGTCGTCTATCTCGTTCGGGCGTTGTGATTCGCTCGAGGAGGACCTTCCGCGAGAGCTCGCTGCTACTTGCATGGGACCTGAGCCAGACACGGCGTTGTCATCGTAGAAAACCTCGGCGGCATCATCACGAGCTCGCTGTGAGCAAGAAGGCCAGGCGCTGTCATCGCTGCCCCGAGCTTCCAAGCTGGAAGATGGACTTATACGTCTTGCTTTCGCGAGGGAACGCACCAGTAAATCTTCCTCTGTGTCTGCAGTCGAGTCTGATGGTTCATCGCAGAACAACACGCAGGGAGACTGGTCGCGCTGGCCGCGTGGTTGGTCCTGCTGTTCAAAGTCAGAAGCTTGAATCGACACTTCCGGCAACGGTGGGGCTTGTACGGCTGGTTCGTTGCTCTGGTGCTCGTGCCTAGAGAGAATCAATGAGTCTTGCTTATTGGCGCCGCTTGGACCTTCCAGGGCCGCTGTGTCAGTAACGGTGAGGGCGCTGCCACGAGTTAGCTCCTCGCTTACGTCTACCTTGGGAGGCAGCTCTGAGCTTCCGCGCTCGGTTGAGAATGCATCGTGGCTGGAAGAGGCACCCATCAAGCCGAAGTCGAAGTGAACTTCATTGTTGACAGTCATCCGCGCTCCAGCTGGAACGCCGTCGACAATTAGAAGTTCCTCAGTCACGACACTGCGCGTTCGTTTGATTACCGTGTAGGTGTCTGCCGAATCATGAGGCCGTTTGGCCTTTCTGTTCACACGCTCGGGCTCCGAACGACGCTGGCAGAAGGTTTGTGACTGGTCTTCTGGAAGTGTCTGAAAACGAAGGCCCCGAGCTTTGGAGACGATTCCCAGCTCGCTATTATCAGTGGACGAAATGTCTGGCCTTGCGATTTGCAGCTCTGGTACTTCGGCAGCCTCCCCCATTGGTAAGGGAATGACCTCCGTAGTTTTCGAGAGACTGTTAGAGCCGACTTCGATCAGGCAACTGCTGCCTGAAACATCTTCGTACTTTGGCCTGGCGGGAATTAAACTGCTGGAAACACCTTCCATTTGATCATCTGGCGTGAAGATTGGCGATCCAGCGATCATGTCTTGTTTTATTGGGGCAGGGACCTCGGCTTGTGGCAAATCATTATCCATCTGCTTCAACAGCAAAGCGCAATTTTCATCGACTTCGACAGGGCTTCCTGTGCTCGACGAGCTGCTGGCTTCGACGCTATCAGCCACTGAGGCTGATGCGACTGGACGGCTCGAAATACCTGATGATCCGTTGTCTGCGTTTTCAGCAGATCTTCCTGCATCTCCACTTGGGTTTACTCCTTCGGCATCCTTGGTTAGATGAAGTTCCTCTTCACTGACGTCCTCGGCCACTGAATCAATGATGAGAGGAGCGCTCGAGGATTGCGACCCACTAGTGTCACTTGCCACGTCATCTCTCCAGTCCTTGTCTACGTCTCCTATTCGGGCTTCGGGAGGAAGTTGCTTTGAACTGGCATCTTCGTCCGATTCTTCTACTCTCTTTTCATCCATCTCGCAGGCTTCTGTCTTACTCAACCGACTGCAGCCAGCGGAGTCACCAGGCATAGGGGTAGGAAAGACTGGCGTGCTGAAACAGTCTTGTCTTTCACTGCCTGTAATGTTGTCTTCTGGGTCTGTCTTCATCCCAGCTGAGCCAGTATACTTGGGTTCTCGCAGTTCTTCAGCAACCGGTTCCAACTGCGAAACAGCACTTTCGTCTACAGCATCCCATGGTCTACAGCATGTGTCAGTTTTAACTTCTGATGTGGCCACTACCACAATACCGGAAACAACTCCATTGTCCCGACTAAGAACGAAGTTTCTGGGGTCCTCCGTTTCTTCGGTATGCCCTGTTTCCAGGACATCTTGAAGTTCCCTGGCGTGCACTGTGACAGGCTCGTGCTCTCCGCAGTTGACAGTTTCAGTCCCTTTGGATGATTCGGTGGTTTGAGCAGTGGTAACCAGAGTGTTGGCTACTAGGGAATCGTTGTCTGCTGTTAAGGTAGAGCCGTCAAAGATGGTTTTCGGCTCTCCCAGTCTGGCCACACGGACCTGCTGCAGATCATTTATGACGGGTTCATTTGTGGCCAAAACTTCTTGAAGTTCACTGGCCTGAACTGTGACAGTGTTACTCCCGTGCTCTCCGCAGTTGACAGCTTCACTGACAAGACTATGCCCTTTGGATGTTTCAGCCGTGGTAACCAAAGTGTCGGCTACTAGGGGTTCGTTGTCTGCTGTTAAGGCAGAGCCGTCAAAGTCGGTTTCCGGTTCCACCGGTCCGGCCCCACGGGCCTGCCGCAGCTCATTTATGACTGGCTCAAGCTGAGAAACAAAGTTCTCCTCGACTTCTTGAACGCCTGCTTTGACGGGTTCACTGTCATTTTCAATATCTGCCATCGTAGAAGCGGTGGTGACAGAGCTGTCTGAAGTGGACCTCGCTACGCCGCTTTCAGTAACCACGGAGCTTTCCTCGTCAATTTTGAGCTCAAATTCTCCGCCATCGTAGGTTCGCTGCTGGTAATGAAACTTGGGTTTCAAGACGCATCGGTCACTGCTCTCACAAGTTCCCGCGTTCTCTGGCAGACTGTCACTTGTGACGTCATCAATGGCGGGGTCGTCGACGGCCGCTACGTTGGAAATAACTCGCAATCCACCCTCATCCGGTACGCCTGAGCGTTGCGTGTGAGCGGTCGATTCTTCTGTTTCAGGTCGCCGAATTAGTTTCACGTCGTCAACTTCGTGCTTTGTTTCCAAGCTGGGACTGCAGCCCACTTCGCGAACGCCCGCCGCGTTTTCTGCGAGTGAAGAGTCATTAACAGCGCTCGTGGAGATGCCATGGAGTTCGCTCTCGTGAGTTGTGATCAATACTTCAGAGTCAGTTTTTACCTGAGCTGCTTCGGCATTCAGTATTTGTCGCAGACCGAGGGTCACTGGTTTAAATTTCAGTGGACAGCCCACACCAGCTTCTTCAGCGTTTTCTTTGCCGCGGCCAGTGACGCTTTCAGTGACGAGATCATCTGTGGGTGGACGTCCGCTGTGTGTTTGAAACACGAGTCTCCCTGGATATTTGTAACGGCTGGAAGCAGGGTCCAGTACCACAGCCTTCGTAATGCTGGCCTCTCGCACATTCTCGCTAAGAGCAGACAGGGGCAGCCGTAGCGAGAGTTTTCTAGCAGCGTCGGTCCAAGAGAGTTTCCCTGTGTTCGTTTGGTCGAGGGAACTGGAAACAGTACTGCCCTGAGCTATGGGAGGTATTCGCGGGCTTGATTTTGGTACCACTACTCCAGTACCACTTGCGTCATCCGACCCGTCCACTTCATCTTTTAGCCGCCGAAGGTTGCAGTCGTCGACAACGAACCGCCTGCCCGTATTCGTAAAACTGCGTACTAAGATACCTCCTGCTTCTGTAGCAGCCGTGACTGAATTGCTGGCGTCTTCGTGATGAAACAGAACAGGCTCATCCCTGCCTGCGTAGAGCCGAGACTCTGAGTCATCTGGCATTCGCTCTGTGGCCGCAGCTGAGGGGTCGGAAACGGCGCTACTGGGTACGGCGTTCTCGCCGCGCGCAGCCGCCGACACGCCAGACGGGAAGCTCCCAGAAGTGTTTGTTAAGAATGGCTCTGCCGTCTTTGTGATACGCCCAGCCGGAACGAAGAACTTCGCACACGGACGAGAGGGCAACGAAGTGCAATTGCTTTCTCCAATTGTAGGCTTGGCGGCGAGCGGCGAGGCATTTTCGACGACGCGCTGTTGGCCTTGGCATACCGCATCGGTCTCTTGCGCCGTTTTGAAAAGGGCGCTTCGGTCGAGAACCGAGGAGGTTTCGGTTTCGGGTTTATCGTTCACGTCGTCGTCCATCTGAGAGCCTGCACCAGGAGGAATTTCTATTTAACCAGTTTCCCCGCAACGCAGAGGCGCGCTTAGTAGCTTAACCCTAACGTAAAATTAGGGACAGGCCAGTTGAAACCTAGATTGAAAGCCTGCAGGTATTAAATTTAGCGTAAACCGGCACAGAATGCGCTCCACAACACATGTATGATGAACAGGAAATGGCAAGATAATATAAAGTAGCTTTAAAACTGAGTTTGCGTGAAAAACAAATGATTTAACATCGCGTACTTCTGTCTGCAGCGGAGAGAGTATCGTGAGCGATTGGGAACGGTCGTTGATTGCAAAAAACACGCCACGCGGAGCTAGCATGAATGTTTTGAAAAGCCGAGCAAGATAAACTCACCTTTTAGATGTCTTTGAGGACATTCATGAACTTCTCTGAAATTCTGGCACTTTTAAAAACAATGTCTTGCGTGCCGCAGGTGTGAAAACAATGCGAGAGCACACGCAAGTCGAGGCATACAGAATCGTCTGCTCAAACAAAGCGTTGGAGACGTAAGTTTGAAAGAGCGTTCACAATTCAAATAAATGTTGCTATAATAATAAATAAAACCGTTTAAAGCACTTTTATGCTTCAAAAAGTGTGCAAAAAAAGAATGTTTACAATACGCTGCTGCGCCTGCAAACGTTCTCTAAACCGGAAACTGGCGTTGACGTCACGTCGCCTTCACTGCTTCCGCCCCAATGGCAGCGGTCGGTGGGTGTCGGCGGGGATTCTCGGGTGGTCGTTGATAATGTTCGCCCAGTTTCCTTCTAGTCGTGCAACGATTGCTCAAGCCTTCGCAGCTCATAGGGAGAGTCGACTACGAATTGTGAGTACAAGATCTGCGTTCAATTCAGGGCCGTTGGCTTGAAAACAGTGCGCGCAGCTCCATTCGACCACTGTGGAGATGCGGCCGTGTGCGCTCTGATTTGACACTTTTTTTGTGTGTGTGCTCTTTCGTAGACTTCCTTGTGCTACCGGATGGCATCGAGCGCTGCCGTGAATGTCCGGAACGCTCCACTAGCCAAGTAGAGCTCCTGAAATTGTCTGCTCCAGAAGAAAAAAATTAAAAAGGATGCGCCGACCTATATTTTGAGCTAAACAGCGTCCGTCACTAAATGAGAGCAGCGGGCCTCACTTCACCGTCTGTGTAGCACTTCTTAGTCGGCCAAGAAAAACATCGCGTTGCCAGCGTTTACGTCTGAACCGATTTAGCAGGCCGAAGAGGCGTCTCGGAAACAACCGGAGCCACCTTTTCCCGTTCGACGAACGGGTTTCGTTATCTCTCGCGCGCGCGCCGTCTTAGTTTTGTTTTCAAGAGATCCACACCGACAGGGGAAAAGAACACATCACCGGGATTTGCGCGCACGCTGGTATATTTTCTCGCTCGGCCAGACGGATCGCGATCTCGTCCTTCGCGTCAGGGTCACGTGTGCATTTTGCCCCGTTGCGCGACATTCCGAAACAAGTTTCTTTTCTTTTTTTTTTTTTTTCTTCTTCTTCCAAGTCTGTATTCAGCTCACGTAACTGGGCTGCGCTTTCGGTCTCTGTGCCGCGAGACTTCGATAAACCTCCCCGCGCGAAAAACTAGTCGGACAGCGCCGGGTGTTCGAGGGGCGCCGACGGGGGGCACCTCGTGGAGTGTGTGTTTCTCTCTTTTTGTGCTTTTTTCGTCTTGCTCGCTCCCTCCGGCCAGCAGGTGTTTCCGGTCGAAGTAGAACCGTCGGCGGCGACGGCGTGCTGGGCAAAGTTGCCGCGACTTCGCACTCATTTACACACCGCTTTGTTCTGCGGGCGACGCGTGCTTTGTCCCGTTTACGTCAGACCTGTTTCAGTTTCGTGTCCCTTCCTGTACCGCCAGATATGCGACTCCAAAAGCTCGACTCCTGAAAAAAAGAGGAAGGCGGTCGCTCCAGTGCGGGCGCTTTTGTTGCTACCTCCCGCATCTTCCTATTGTGCTGTGCGGTTTGTTTTCGTCTCATCGAGACCTCCACGTCGTCTGGCCTGGTTGGTCACACTTGGGCTGACATGCGGTGAGTCGCTATTTTCGTTCCGTGCGTGCTCGTCGTCGTCTCGTTGCATGCGCGACCGACGGCGCCGGCGTTCGACCATGCGGTTCTAAGGGTCCCCCGTACCACCAGTGTGTAGTCGCCCCATTGCCATACAAGCACGACCACCTCCTGGCACTTGAGTGCGTCGTCGTCGTCGGCTGAGTCGTCGTTTCGGCTCAAATCTGCCTGCTCAGTGGTTTCCTCAGCGGCACGCAACAACGTGAGCGGACGCGATCTTATTTTTCTTTTTTTGGCCACCTTTATTTGTGGAAGACCCTCCAGGTCTTGGCGTCGAGTTCCTAAACAGTTTCCACGCTGACGTCTGCGCGTTACTCAGGAGCGCGATATTTTTGTTTAGGGTGACTGGCTTTTGAGACGCCGACGTCGTCATACGAGCAAGTTTAGACGCGACTGGGGCGCGGACGAACAGAAATTTACGTGTGCATTTTGAGACCTCGTAACGAGTGGGTCAATGCCCACTCCGCTACGTGTCCTGTTTGACCAGAAAATGAGTTCTAATGGGACAACTTGCACGACGTAGCGGCTATCTTAGCGCCCCTGCTCCAGATTGCCGTCTCGCCCAGCTGTGACGCCCACCCCCCCGCCGAAGGTTATTTTCTTTGCTGTCGCAGCGGCACCACCGCCCCAGCATTATCCAGCGCGGAATCGCGCCACGACCTTGCACGCGGAGAACCGCGGTGACCGCCGGCGGCGACGCCGCACCGCTGTTTTCACGCGCGCGCGCGCCTACTGAGGTGAACGACATCGGGCCCGAAACTGGCGCGGTGCCACCGGCTTCCGGGCGGAGGGAGCGCAAATAGCAGGAAGGGATATGCCTTTTATGCCTCTGTTAATTTTCGGCCGGTCCCTTTGTACGAGCGCGACGCGATCTTGGGAGACGCGAAGGCTCGCGCCGCCGTCGGTCGCCCCCCTCCGCCTGTCGTCGCGCAGTCCGCGACCTGGCGCAGCGGAATCGGCGCCCGCGGTGGTTTTTCCCCCCTGTAGGGCGCCGCCCTATGTGGTCCGAGAAGTCGCCGATCAATCCTCGCGGAAAGGTGGTCCGATCGTGCTGAATCACCTGCCGTAGTAGTCGTCGTCTTGTGGCCCCTAGGTTGTCGTCCCCTGCTCTTTTGCTGTGAGCCGAGACCCGTGTGTGTGTGCGTTTCACCTTACGCGTGTTTTGTGCGGCTTCGCCGAAACGTCGTTTTGAAGTGAAGGGTGCAAGTACTTCTGGTCCAAGCACCGTCCGGGAATATGTTTTTGTGCAGGTGGGTGTTCTGGCCAATGGTCTGCCTCTCCAGCTGCTGTGTGTGGTTGGGACTTGTTGCAGCGGTGATTATTCATTGTTTCAAAAAGGCTCTACAGAATCATCGCCGAGAAATTAGTAGAATGGGGGTGGTGAGCAACGCCTACTGGTTTTTCCTGTAGCACAGTTCGTCTATCCACATCGTGTCAGTCGCATTCATTGCTCAAAGTGGCGACTCTATCCTCCAGCGATGATCAGGCAATATTTCAATCAAACGTCGTGTCTCACCTGCCAGCTACAAGAACTGCTTGTCCTGTATATTAATCACCCGCGTATCGTTACAGTTTATCACTTTGCTTTCGCTCTGTCTTGTTTGTTCCTCACTTGAGCGCACGCCCAGACGTCAACACCTCTATCGGCCGGCGGGGCGGCAAAAGTTTGCAGCCTTGACTCTGGCTGCACGCCAAGGCTTCATTTGCAAGGGAGATGAGGCGACCCCCCTCCTTGGAAAGGCTGCCTCCTCCTCCTTGTTCCGTCAAATGATGCGCGACCTTCTGAGCAGCTAGAGCAGAACCGGCGGCGCAGGGGGGTGCGACAATCTTTGCGTCTTCTTGCAGCGTGCGATGTCATGCTGGGTGTCCTCGTTTTGGGATCGTGACGTCGTCCTGTCTTCCCTCTCGTCGTGATTGCTGCGTTGCAGGCTTCCCCCGAGAGGAATGGATATACGTTGCTCTGTAACTGTCACATTTTCAGGCGTGTTGGAACCAACTTTGTTAACAATGTCTGCTAACACTTCGTTTAGTCTTGGAGTAAGCACTGAGTTGGTCCCGTTTCTTTGCATGCACGGTGTGCCATTCAGTGACCTCAATATAATGTTGATGCCTTTGAAGGCTATGTGGAAGGGAAACATCTGCCCCCCCCCCCCCCTTTTTTTTTCTTTTGCATAACTTTTGTTTTTGTGATGTCATGGTTTACGTTCGAGGCGTAACTTTTATTTTTTGTTTACTGTTTTAATAACGGCACTGTAGGATGTAGTCTTGTATTGCAGTCTTGATAGAAATTTCCATGACTGCTTGCTGGTTACCATCTGCGATGCTGTTGTAAAAGAACTTTGGCTAGCCGTCGCTGAACCTTGCGAGCTTTCGAGAATTCTTTTTGTGCATTTCAGGTTTTTTGGCTTGAATATCAGTTTGTAAAAGATAGGTGAAGCAAGTTCTTTGTAAATTTTGGTCGTGAATTGTCTTTCATCTCAGAGACATTTCTGATTTCTGGACATGGGCTGATCGATCCAGCATATTTAATTGCCCCTCTCTACGGTGATAATCTCCCGGTGTATGTGATGCAAGCAGTGATGATCTCTGGGAGTTGTTGGTCTCAGTAAGAGCATTGCGTTTTCTGGTTTCCTGTCATTGTCCTTCAAAGTACATGTCAGCGTGTGTGTGTGTATGTACGTAAAGCCAGAAAACATTTGCCAAGGCTTAAGTGTTTTATTTCGATTGCTGCAGATGTGAAATGGGCAATCTCCTGCGTTTGCTGTCAAGGGATGATACCCCGAAATACGATGTTTTCGTCGATTTCGAAAGTAAGTTGCACTCTATAAATGTTGATTATGCCTCGTGATTTACACTGTTATGGCAGCTACGAATCATGCTTACCCTTCTAATGCATGCGTGAAGTCCCAACATATTACCAGTTGCGATGTAGTGCTCAGTTGCTTTTCTCTAAGACAAATTGTTTCAGTATACCGGCCTGTGTTTGGCTACCTCATTTCATGCAAACAGCTTACACTGTGCTTGCTCAATTAAAGGGGCTGTGAAGAGAGCATGTAATTTTGCTTCTGGCCAACAATTGCACAGGGCAATAAGATTTACAACATTGAATAGAAAGTGCACCTAATTAATTAAATGATTAGACAAGGCATGGGAACATTCTTTACATTTCCTGACTATCACTGTACAACACTTGCCACTAGTCCGTATGGATTGGCTGATGCTGTTCAAAGTAGGTGTCTGCGTAGCCCACACAAAAGCATCGTTCTCTAATCTATCTAATCATATGTGGGTGAATTCGAAAGAAATGTCAAGAACTAACAAACTCCACTCAATAAAACCACACCTGGGAAGATACACAACAGAAAAACAAAGCAGGTTCGTTGAAGTCTCAATTTGCAGAATTGGCCACACTTACGCTACACTCACATATCTTTTGAATGTGACAACAGCGATGTAACCAAATGAAGGGCCATGCCAAGGAGGTAGAGAAAGATCCTTCGGTTGGGTGAGGCCACATTATAGACGTGAACCTATGGAACAGAAGTGCTCATTGAACTGATTGCAATATTCTGCATTTGTGGTATTTCACGGAGTACTCTTTGATGGAGTAGGCCCTAAAATATTAAACTTTTCAAACTTTGCCACAATCGTTAGCAGTTGAAGTTACTTGTTTGGTGTAGTGGAGCCTCTTCTGCTTATGCATAGCTGCAACTGCTTTGTTTCTATATATTCTAAACTGGTTGCTGTTATCAGAGTTTCCTCTGTTCTGTTTCACTTTGGTGTGCCAGAAATCTCGTGTTTTTGTTGCGTTCAGTACGTTAGCTGTCATCCATGGGTATATTGGATGCGTATAGTATGTTTTCCTTCTGTCTTACTGCTTTCTTGATCGCCAAATTTGCCCATTCGACTAGGGTCCGACAATGCTCGTTAGCATCCATACCTTTAAAGGAGCACTGACACGAAAATTTTATGTTACACTTTTATTGCTTTCATCGATGCTTAATGGCCTGGCGAACCTGAAACAGCACTTCAAATACTTCAGCGCGCGATATTTAATTACATTGAACGGCCTGAAAATCGTTTGTTTCAAATTCCCGCGCTTTCATCCTGAACAGCGCATATGACAGACTCCCTGCCTGACCTCACCGCTTTGTGCGCGCGTCACCGGCGCCTGCTTGAGAGGGTGTTGCGCCCGCTCGCTGCTCGTGGGGTCGCGCTTATGAAGTGACGTCACGAGCTTTTGACGAGCACTGCCGCGTCACTTCTTTTGGCTCTCCCTGGATGATGTCATGCTGATGTCTATTTGCTGAGTGCCGCTTCGCGCGCTGCTCCGTCGGCGCGATAAATGAGATCCAATTAAACTATGTTCTTCGCGTTGCAGGCCGCTCATATTTCATATTTCCTTCACTCTACAGAATGTAGAGTGAAGGAAGCGAACTGTGCAATAATATTAACGCCGTAAATTGATGTCAGTGCTCCTTTAAGGCCTGCAAAATTGTTTGCAGAAAGCATCTGCAAAACCCTGTCGTAATCGTTATGTAGCATAGCCATGAAAATTGTCGCAGGTTATGCACTTGCTATCGAATCAATATAGGGATGGTATATAGAGGTAATCGGCTATGGGAATGTTGTACGGCTCTGAAAGGGAAGGTTTGGAGTTTCATAGGACATGATCCAGGCATGTGCAGGTGTCTGCAGCGATGATGCGAGTGGGATATGAAATGAGATTTTGGAGCCCATAAGAATTTAAAACAGGTTTTTATAGTCATCACAGCTTTAGCCAAAGTCAGCGATGTTCACATCACGTACAGCTACAGTATTTCAATTTTCAATATTTCAGTTCAGTTTAATTTTGCAGGTTCCGTTTGTGGCCATAGTTGCCGTATTTTTGCAGAGAAAGCTTGACATCTGCCTGAAATTTGGCTGTATTTTTACAAAAAAAAAAAGTCACACGGCTTGATCAGAAACTTTGCAGCTTAAAAATTCATCTTAGGTCACCGTTCAGGGCTTGAACCCAGGACCACTTGCCTTTCAAGGGCTGTCGCCTCACATCTGTGCTAGTCGCTTCTATCGTGGAAGTGAAATAACCGAGAATCCAAAGTGAGAACCGGAAGTTGGACTAGTGGCATATTTTCTGATCAACTGTGCAAAAATGCCTGTGTTTGGGTGTGGGAACTTCAAGGTATTTCAATTTCGGCTTATGTAAATTAGTCCACAGCTTCCTCCTCTGCATTATGACTTGTCTTGTCAGTGGTTAGAAAAGCACGCTTTGAATGCATCGCAATGAAGAAGGTTTTGAGTAGTTTTAGTGCAGAATGGGCTTATTTTGATTGTAATTCACATAGTTAAGTGCCTGAAATCATCAGTGTGAAAACGTTTGTAGTGAACTTCCATCTCCAGGGTGTTTAAAGGTCTTTTTTTTTTTTTTCTTTCACTATTTCATTGGGCTGGTTTATCAAGTTACTTTTGAAGTGTTGTGAAGAGTTCGCTTCCCTCTCATTTCAACCAGATGCGGAGCCATCGGAGTCGGAAGAGGAGACGTACTACATAGTGCAAGATGTGCTCCAACACTCTAGGGACATACTCTTGGAACTGCAGACGTACAAGGGCGCGGGCAGTGAGATTAGAGAGGTGAGTGGGGCGACGGGTGGGCACGTAATCGTGTCTCTCATGTCGTAATCACCATGGGCCGATTGCTGTCACTGCGAAGGTCTCGCCTGGAGGCTTTAAACCGGTTGCTTCTTCCCACATTGTCCGTTTACCGACTTGTCTAGCTTCTAAAATTTGTGTTAGGAAAATTTGTCATCCATCTTATGTCTGCCCTTTGCTTCATTTGCTAGCGAAATCTCATTTCTTTTCCTTAATTTGCGCTGCAGTGTCTTCAGCGCGAGCGTGTGTTTTGAAGAATGGTACTGGTTCCGTATCCCCTAATTGTGGAATCTGTTGTCCACACATCCTTTTGAGGAGCTCTTTTAAGCACCAAGTTTCTGCACCACAAGTTAGAACTGGAAATGGGCATCCATTACCCCAGTTTCTTTTAGTGACTGAGATGAGAAAAGGTGAACTGTTTGGCATTAGGGGTTGCATCTTATATGCCTCCTTTACTGGTTTCCGCCTGGTTTCTGATTGTAAGTTTCAAAATTTAGCCAAGGCTCACTCCATCTAAGTTTCTTCAGTACTGGATTCTTCTAGAGCCGATGGTTTGCAAAATAGTTTCTTGTTATGCCACCTGTTTTCATCTCGCTGAATCCTCAATTCTTGAATGGGACATTTGTGAACTGAGTGGAGGTTTTGTTTTTTTTTTCTTCCCACCGTGGCAAAAAGTTTGACAGTACTGTCTCCGACTTAAACCTCCATAGCATTCGCTAAAAACGAGTGAAAAATTTGGTGGTTTTGGTTGAACCTTTTGGGGTACTGGTTGTGGAGCAGACTGAATATTACTCGTGTATGGTTTTATTAAGTGCGTTAACTAAAGAATTCAGCATCACAGTTCAGTTCTCTTCAGTAGGGACTCTAGAGTCATAAAACAAACAAAAATATGTGTATTATTTTTTAGTCCTCCACCTTGTTTGGGGCACTGAATCAAATTTAACCCTTTCAGCTCTGAATTTTTTTCTTTCCGTCGTAAAAATTTTTTCTGTGTTTTTTTTTTTTTTTTCATTAATTGGATCCTATACGCTTAAAAACAAAAAATTGAGCTTGTGATGCAAGTAATTAGCGATTTACAAGCATGACATGTAATTAAGGCATCAGGAAATCAAAATTTATCTTTACAGCAGAAAAAAAAAAATTTGTTGCTTGTTTTCCTAAATTTTGGAAAGCAGTAAGCGTACAGACAAAAAAAGTAAGGCTGGTAGTGCAAGCATTTTTAGATTTACTTAGATTTACTTTTAGATTTACCTCAAACTAGAACTTCAGTCCTTAGGGTCACCCTGATGTCAGTTTGGCATTCACTTCAATGCCTTCCTCTTTGTAGCGTTCAGCTATAGTGAAAAACAAACAATGGTGATAGCTATTAAAAGAGGCATCCTTGCCGAACTATGTCCCAGAAAACTGGCTGGTTTGGTTGTGTTCTCAAATTGCTAGAAGTCTTTCGGTTCATGTCCTCAATATGGGATGCCAGGGCATAAAGTGTTAATATGCCCGGAGCCAGAGTGACCGTTGCGGTGGTTCGTCTTGCAGGCTATAGCGAACCCCCGAAGTGAAGCGCGCCAGATGAAGGCCTGGGAAGCCGTGCTGCCCCTGGTCTCCAAGTTGAAGCAGTTCTACATCTTCTCACAGAGTCTCGGTGAGTGGTGGGGACAAGGGGGGAGCGAGCAAAGTTTTGGCGTCTTCGACTCAGTTCGCCTCACTAGTCGTTCATCCAT
Source organism: Haemaphysalis longicornis (assembly GCA_013339765.2). Classification (NCBI taxonomy): domain Eukaryota; kingdom Metazoa; phylum Arthropoda; class Arachnida; order Ixodida; family Ixodidae; genus Haemaphysalis; species Haemaphysalis longicornis. The sequence continues at coordinate 13,602,466 of CM023457.1, forward strand.
GCTTCGTGCCTAGAAAATGTTTAATTAACCCTAGACATGAAAGGTTCGTTAGCCTTTCCCTGGAAACGTCGCAGATACTTGCTAGAAATTGTGTGGCGAGCCCAGTACATGTGGGGAAAGGTTGGCACAGTCAAGACCACAAGCGTGCCTTTTGGTCTAAGACAGTGGTTCTCACCCGTGAATGTGTTGGGACCCCTTTCGGGCTTTCAAAGGTGATGGGGGACCCCACGATGAACTATGTTCATTTGTTTCATAATGTCAAACAATTGCATATGCAGCTAAAGTATGGTTGTGACGATGAAACGTAGGCCACTGACCAAGTCAAAGAAGCGGTTCGACGTTTCGGTAACCCTACGGGTACCTTGATCACAATATATAGCTTCGTTTTCCACGCACATGCTCATTGTTATCAAGGTACCCGTAGGGGTACCGAAATGTCGCACCGCTTCTTTGACTTGGTCAGTGACCGACATTTCATCGTCACAACCATGCTTTTACCTGACCAGACGATATTCCGTCAAACTCTGGACTATGCAGCTAAAGTATCCAACATACTTATCAATGTCCTACTTTTGTGTCTGAATTTTATGTTGATGTGTGTGGTATTATCAAACAATTTGCATTTGCAGCTTAGTCACCGAAGCACCTCCGTGCTGCCTTTTATGTGTCTGGCTTTTCCACATACCTGGCGTGTTGTGCAAAAAAGCCAACGTAAAACTTCTGCTACACAAAAAATCTACACACGTCATGCAACGAAGGCACCATTTTGCCAGCAAGGTTTGGCAAAAAGGAGAAAAAATGGCGGGTGGGGGGTGCTGGAGGGGAAGAGTTTTGAAGAGGATTTCATGGGCCCCTGAAATGCATTCCTGGACCCCCACTGGAGAACCACTGGTCTAAGGCAATTTAGATGCAACTGCGGCATTACTCTTGGGCCCAAATGGGCAGCTTTTGTATTGTACATTTGTTTGAACAATTTGCATCACTTTACCTCGCTGAAGTGGTCTCTGTGGCTCAACACAAGTTAGTCGCAGAGGTTGGAGTTGGGGTGAAACAAAAACATAGAATTGCACTGGCTGTACAATATAGTGCAGGTTAGAGGTGTACCTGGTATTCACTCCCGCATAACCGTTCGTACGTTTTTCATAGCCGGCGTGCGAAACTAACAACCTACTTCATAATTACTTTGTCATCCATCCTTTCGTTTAAAAGTTCAGGTGTAGTTGAGCTTAAGCGTTCTTTTTCTGTCGAAGCATTGCAGAGACACATTTCTGCCATTCATAAAAGGCAGTATCTTCTGCAAGCTTTCACATAGTTTGCACGAAAACAATAGTCACATTTTTTTCACATTTGCTACATTTTTGCGAGGCCTTGTGAACCAACATTTTGTAATAGAGCTGTATCATCAAAGTTGAGCATGTCTTGTGAGTTACTTATTTACTTCCATCCAAGCCACCCGGATTCACTATCGACGTACCACGCTTCACCATTAATGACATTGCTGTCAATGTTGTGGGGCTCCTTACACCACCACAGCCAAATGGCACTTGCAACAAAATGGTTGAATCTTTTAGTGTTCTAATGGAATGCCTTGCATCCTAAAGCCACTTAAATGCAACTCTCTACAGCTTCAAAGCCTGGGTCTCCCCGCACGGGGCACCTTGAGCAATCATGGTGACGGTACTGGTGATACCGCGGACCCCGAGCCCCCAAACATAAGCTGGATCCAACCGTGGCGATGTGTTTATAGGTGGAGGGTTAGAAACCACGAACGGTGGCCGTCGGAGCCCAGGTCAAGCTCCGGCGGATGGGCTCCCTGTCTGTTTACCAGGCAGGGAGCTCCGGGACCTCTCTCGGCAACAGGGTAAACCGAGTGAAGAAAGTACCCCCGTCCCCTGCTTTTTCCTATGCCATATGGTAAATCGAAAAACCCCCCCCAAACATGATCGGACCCTGAAAAGGGTCCGCACCGAAGAATCCTTTCCACCTCTTCCTGCCATCAACTCACCGAAACCTGACAACTACCCACGTTTTTTGATAGTTGAATCGGTTGACAAATCCAAGCCTCTTTCCTCACAATCTGTATTCCTTGTATCCAAGTTTCTTGAATCTATCCTTGGCAAGACATACAATGCTAAAAAACTAAGAACTGGCGAGGTCCTAGTTGAGGTTAACTCACAGAAGCAAGCCACAACTCTCATGAGCCAAACCCGCATGGCAGACCTGGATATCAGAGTCACACCCCACCGCAGCCTCAACAGCTCCCAGGGTGTGATATCTGAGCCAGACCTCCTAACCGAGACAGAGACCGATCTGCTCGAAGGCCTAAAAGATCAAGGCGTGACAGCAGTAAGGCGCATCGTCATTAGGAGAGATAATAAAGAAATAGCCACCAAACATCTAATTCTGACTTTCGACCGCTGCACACTGCCCGAGCATGTCAACGCAGGTTTCATCCGTTGTTCTGTCCGGCCATACATCCCGAACCCGCGGCGCTGTTTCAAGTGCCAGAGGTTCGGGCATGGTACCAACTCCTGTCGTGGCAGAACAACATGTGCCAAATGTGGCCAGCATGATCATCTATCCGACAACTGCACTGCAACCAACCTTACCTGCCCGAATTGCCAGGGTCCACATGCAGCATACTCTCGCGCCTGTGAAAAGTTTCAACTAAGAGAAAAAATAATCAACATCAAAGTCACTGAAAACATCACCTTCCCCGAGGCGCGAAAGAGGTTCGCCTCTTTTCCCCTGGGGAGGTACGCCGACGCAGCTCGCCGGGGGGCGGAGCGGCGTCTGGTTTCGGCGGGGACCCAGTACCGCGAGTCGGACTTGGTCCCGCCCCCGCCCCCCCCCCCCAGGGTTGCCTCTGGCAGCCCAACCCGCCTCCGCACCGCTCGCTGAGCCAGCAGCGGCTGTGGTGGCATCCACGTCCGGTGGGGATGCTGCTGCACCCACCGTTTCCCCTCTCCACCGGCCCGAAGCACACGCAAGGGCCCGGACGAGATGGAGACGGAGGCGGTCGCAGCGACCCCCTCCCCCTCCTTACTGCCTGTGCCATCTGGGGTGCTCCCCACGCCTTCGGCACAGGCAGCGCAGGCAAAGAACACCCGAAAGGGTACCACGTCAAGGGGCCCAGTCCGCTGGGCACCCCCTTGCCTTCAGATGACGACATGGACGTCGAGCCCTTCCGGCTTTCATCGCAGCGGAAGGAACGGGCTGCGACGTCCAGGTCAGTAGAGAAGGTCAGAAAACCCCTTCCAAGAGTGCAAGCCCCGAAAGACCCTACATAAATAGTCACACTCCAGTAGCTCTGAACACATAATAATGGGAAGAGAAAATATTGTTCAATGGAACTGCAGAGGCCTTCTGAATAATCTTGACGACGTTTATGAGATTCTGCATGCCAATCAGCCAAGTATAATGTGTGTCCAGGAAACACATCTGAATTCCAAACACACAAATTTCTTGAATAGTTACATGGTATACAGGAAAGACAGGGATGGCTGCACACACTCTTCTGGCGGTGTTGCCATAATCACCCGCAAATCCTTAGCATGCCACCCTGTCACCTTGAACACCGTCCTTGAGGCTGTAGCCGTCCGCACAATAATATTTAATAGATTAATAACGGTATGCTCCATATACATTCCTCCTGATGTTTCACTTACGAGCTCCGACTTCGAGGCGCTGGTTGACCAGCTGCCCGAACCATACATCCTTACAGGCGACCTTAATGCTCACAACTCTCTTTGGGGCTCTTCCAGAACGGATGCCCGAGGTCGCCTGATAGAGAAATTCCTTACATCTTCTGGAGCATGCCTTTTCAACAATAAACAGCCTACATATCATAACATAGACACAACACATACTCATGTCTTGACTTGGCTATTGGCTCCGCAGTTCTCTTTCCTCTTCTCGAGTGGGGTGTGGGAACAGACCCATATGGTAGTGACCACTTCCCCACCTCACTTACATATATAGGTAAAGGCCCAAGCAGTTCATCTTCCCATAATAGGTTCAATGAAGCACGAGCTAACTGGAACACATTTACAGAGACATCGAAACTACACCACACATCCATAGGACACCTACACGTAGATGAAGCCGCACAACTCCTCACGGCGCACATCCTCGACGCCGCCGAAAAGTCTATTCCCCACGCCTCTGGTGCCCCGCGCAACCAGCGGAGGCCGTGGTGGAATGAGGACTGTAGGCGGGCGCGAGAGGCCCAGAACAAGGCGTGGGTGTCCTTCGTCGGTACCCCACGTCGGGTAACCTCATTTTGTTCAAACGGGCCAAGGCGTTAGGAAAACGTGTGCGCCGTGAGGCAAAACGAGAGAGTTGGCGCTCATTCATAACATCTATAAACTCATACACAGACACACGCAAGGTATGGACACGTATACGCAAACTCAAAGGACAACATACACACAGCCTGCCCCTGGTCAGTACAACAGGGGACACACTGGAAGACCAGGCTGACACACTCGCACAACACTTCCAACACGTGTCCAGTTCAGCACACTACACGAACACTTTCCTGAAGTATAAAGCCTCTTGTGAAAAGAAGTCCCTACACGACAACAACAAATCACAGACTTCTTACAACTCCCTGTTTTCACTACATGAGCTGAGGGCTGCTCTGAGCACGTGTAAACCCTCAGCTCCAGGCCCAGACAACATTACATACACAATGATACAACACCTACACGCAGACACACTTGAAGCACTTCTACATCTATATAATAAAATATGGCTTTCGGGGCACATTCCACACTCTTGGAGGGAGGCCATTGTAGTGGCTTTCTTGAAGGAGGGAAAGGACCCGTCGTCCCCCTCAAGTTACCGTCCAATAGCCCTGACGAGCTGCCTGTGCAAGCTCTTCGAGAAGATGATCAATCGCAGGCTTGTGTACTTCCTCGAGTACAATGGTCTTCTCGAGAGCTGCCAGGCAGGCTTTAGGGTGGGGCGATCGACGAACGATCAACTGGTTGCACTTGACTCATACATCAAGGATGCCTTCGTGCATAAGCAGTACTGTTTAACTGTCTTTTTCGACCTCGAGAAGGCCTACGACACCGCTTGGCGTTATGGGATCCTTAGTGACCTCAGGTCATTCGGTGTTTCGGGTAATATGTTGAACACCCTTGTTAGTTATTTGTCGGAGAGAAGCGTTCAGAGTAAGAGTTGGTTGTGCACTTTCAAAGGTTCACGTCCAAGAAAATGGCGTGCCGCAAGGTGGCGTGTTGAGTTGCACTCTCTTTATCGTAAAGATGAACTCTCTTGGAAAGGCACTGCCACCAACAATCTCTTATTCTATGTATGTAGACGACGTGCAAATATCTTTTAAATCATGTAATATGTCAATATGCGAACGTCAAGTCCAGCTTGGTGTCAAGAAGCTTGCCGGCTGGGCAGACAAGAATGGGTTTAAATTGAATCCTGCAAAAAGCTCCTGCGTTGTGTTCTCCAGGAAGCGCGGGGTCCATCCGGACCCAGACATTACTCTGAATGGCGTGTCGCTTCCTGTGAACAAGGAGCACAAGTTCTTAGGTGTTGTGTTTGACCAGAAACTCACATTCATTCCACACATCAAGAAACTTAAACATAAATGTCTGAAAACAATGAATATACTTAAGGTTTCTCTCCCATCAATCGTATGGTTCCGACAAAGAACTCCTACTACGGCTCTATACTGCTTTGGTTGGGTCTCGTTTAGACTATGGTAGTGTGGTATATGGGTCGGCGTCGAAAACAGCGTTGCGAATGCTTGACCCAGTGCTACACTTGGGGCTACGGCTTGCGTCGGGTGCTTTTCGCACTAGCCCTGTCGAGAGTCTGTATGCCGAGTGTAATAAGTGGAGCCTTGAGAACCAACGGACGTACATGGACTTACTTAATGCTTTAAAATTTCATCGCTGAATAACCATCCTTTTTATCCTGTCTTTAACGACACATCCACATCTGTGCTTTTTGTAAATCGCCCATCCGTTCCTCTGCCCTTTTCACTTAGAGTGAGAGAGCGAGCCTCGGATCTGAGCGCTTCGTTTTTAGACGTGTACAGATCATCCTTTTCAGACATTTTACCTCCTTGGAAAGTTCGTCCTGTTTCCTCTGACCTTTCTTTTATGAAACTTGACAAAAATCGGGTACCGCGAGCTGCAATACTGCAGCACTTTCTGTCTCTGCAGTTTAAATACCCACTTGCAGAATTTTACAGTGACGCGTCTAAAACCTCCACTATGGTCTCCTGCGCTGCTCATGGTCCGAATTTCAGTGCAGCCAGAACCATGAGCGTCCACACAACAATTTTTCTCAGCAGAAGCATATGGAATTTTACTGATTGTACGACACATACTTGAAAATCAAATTCCAAAGTCTATCATCTACACAGATTCCTTGAGTGTTGTTCGCGCACTGTCATCGCATACCCCCCCAAAACCACATAGTTAATCTTGTATTTAAATCTATCATGTCTGTGTATGCGCAGAAGCATCAGCTGCTCCTCTGCTGGGTCCCAGGACACGCTGGGATCGCTGGAAACGAGTTGGCAGACGAGAGGGCAGCTGCTGCTGCACTCAGGAACACTGTAGACATAACAAGCGTACCATATACAGACCTCAAGCCACACATATAAGACAACACCTGCGCAGAACATGGCAAACACACTGGAACGAACAGACAGACAACAAACTACACGTAATAAAGCCACACTTGGGACGGTACACAACTGACTCACACAACAGACACACAGAAGTCGCCTTGGCAAGGCTGCGGATAGGGCACACCCATGCGACGCACTCGCATCTGCTGACGGGATCTTCTAGACCCCAGTGCAGCAGGTGCGGAGAGGCCCTATCCGTAGTGCACATACTAATCACATGCAAGGCACTTCACACAACACGACACAAACACTTCAGAGAACTCTACAGACAACATATTCCCCTACATCCATCATTTTTTCTAGGTGACGATGCCATTGTTTCTGTGAAACGTGTGTTTGAGTATTTGTTAGACATCAAGTTTTTAAACCTCATTTCCTATCACGCATAATCAAATCTGGCCCTATACACCAGCCATCACCATTTTCTATAATTGATTTTACTATGTTCGGTTTACACTTTTTTTTCTTCCTTTTTATACCTACCTTTGTATGGTAATCACTTCTCCATTAAATAACGTCTTCTCTGGCGCTCTTTGCCCTCGTTGGCCTTGCGCCATTAAACACTAACCATCATCATCATCAAAGCCTGGGTCTCTAAGCTTTTTTCCTTGTTTGCCACGTGCGATGTTAATAGTGGCTGAAGGGCCAGTTGGTATAATGTACTGCAAAGAAAGACAGTGCAAAAGACTTCAAAAAGTAAGGAACCTCAAAACACAGGCGCTGTGTTTTGTAGTTCCTTACTTTGTCCAGTATTATGTGCGGTTTTTCTTCGTAGCTGACAACGGCTTCTCTGTTGCTTGCATTATGGGTAACATGGTCATAAGTACGGCAAATTTGGTTGTCATCTTTTTGATTTGATTGTAGGGTTTAACGCGCCGACGCAACGCAGGGCAATGAGGCGCACCGTAGTGGAGGGTTCCGGATTAATTTTGACCACGAGGGGATCTTTAACGTGCGCAGAAATCTCGTACACACGGGCGTTTTTGGTTGCCATCTTTTGTGGTGGGCAAAGTTTCAGATAGCTCCCATTATGCATACTTGTTTCAGGCGGTATTGCACATTTTATTGGGAAGGTGTGTGTTCTGACATAATTTTTCCCTCCTATCGAAGACCCAGTTGCAGCGTTCTGTGAAGTGCTTTTTCTGTTTTTTGCATTTCCAGAGGAAGTGGTGCCGCGCATTTTGTGGGAGCTGTGCTCGGGTCCCCGCACCCCTCGGGAACACCTCGAGATGCAGCAGGCCCTGGTGAAGCAGTTTGCTGAGATCCTGGATTTTGTACTCAAGTTCGACGACCTCAAGGTGAGGGCTACGGCCTTTCTTCCACACCGTCGCCAGGAGGCGGACTCTTAGCCTTCAACCCAGCGTCCGGGCTAATTGCGACTCATGCGGCATATTCTCCCCTGGTGAGCCTGGGGAAACATTACTGCGTTGTTGTTGCCCTAGCAACGCCACCGCCATGTTGGCCTTGAAGGCGTTATAATTGCCATGGCAACAATGCGAGGACGCGCAGCTTGCGTGGGGGAGAGGTAACACTCTCCCTTCTCATGCCGGTTAAATTCCTTCCCCCACCCCCTGTCCCCATCCCCCCATTCACACCGGCAACCGCCGCCGCCACCCCGCTGCCGCCGCTGCCTCCAACGGGCAAGCCTCGCCGGCACGAAGCCACGCCGCTTGAGCAGTAACGACGTCAGCTCGAATATCACTTGAACACTTTATTCGCGTTACGTGCGCGAACGCAACGTGCGGCGAGAAACACCGATGACCAATACAACACAGACAAGGTTGTCTGTCTTTGTCTGTCTTCAAGCACAGCACACGCACAACACAAGTCCTATCCTTCAGCTCAGCTTCACGTACGGCATACGAACGACGTTCTCACCTTTTGCTAACAGCACTCGGAGTCTTCGCGTTACGATTCATCCTGGCGTTCTTGGCGTCCCTTTTGTAGCACCGTAATGTCCAAGGGAGCACATCGAGAAATAGCCCACTACATGAAACGCGCGCCGGCCTCGCCGTCGCGCAGAAAAACCGTTCTCGCACATGCGCAGCAAGACGGGTCGACGGGGCTGACGGCGCGACGCGGGGGTGAGGGAAAGCGCTCCGTGAACGAGCGAAGAGAAAAACAATAGAGAAAGAGAGCATTTTGTTTCCCCAGCGCCACTGGCGTTTGCGCGCAATAATAGAACCGAAACTAGAAAGAGTAGCATCGGACTGCCGTCGCCCAGAGTTCTTCAATATATGAGGCTTTTTATTTTTGCTTTCCCTGAAAGAGCCAGATCCACCTAACACAAATTAGGGAAACAAATGAAAATTTGTTACCGGACCTAAATACAACGCCGTCAAAGCTATTTTATGACATGTTTTACATGTCAGCTAGGGGGAGTTTATGACCACAAGTAAATAAAAATTATGCCGTGAATTTCAGCAATTTTTATTGGGGTGACAAGTTTGTATTTGGCTCATATTGTATTGAAACACTCAAGTTTATGCGGCATTCTTATGAAAACTTCATTTAAATTGACTTTCGAGCATGGTGCGATTGAGTTTTGGTGGAAAAGCCATTAAAAATGTGCAACAGGGCTTCAAGAACAGTTCAACTATACATGGAGAGCAGGTGAATCCTCTTGGCACCATTAGCAGCTCTTTGCGAGTTCTTCCCTGGGATAATTTTCTTGGGCACGCCTGAAGGCACTTACGAAGTAAGGAAGCTCTTCATTGCTCTGCCATGAATTTCCAAAACGCTTCACAGGAAGGCTGCTCATACCTTCTTCTTCGCCTTAATGAAGTGGTTCGTACTCTCAGAGGAGGGGGCGGGTTGCCAGGTCTTGGAAGCGGCAGCTATTTAGTTAAGTAGTAAACTGGTAAATATGGGAGTAAAAAAGAAATACAACCAGACTTATTTCATAGGGACGGGTGAGACGAAATGAAATCACTGTTTGACCTCTCTGTTTTATTACGTTCACTTCTTCTGTTCACTTCGTCATTGACATCTGAGGACAGATCTTTCGCCGATCTCCTAATTGCCGTCTGAATTCATAATAAGCCAGCTCCGAAAAAATTTTTAAAAAACTTATGAAATCACCTTTTTCAGAGCCGCACCCAGAAATCAGGGCTGTACCCAGATCGTGTAATTAGGCAACGTTTTCAATTAACTGCAGTGTTCCTTGAAAGGTAGTAGTCCATGCGCGCGCCACTTCCTCTCAAAGTTTGCTTGATATTGTAAGCATCTTGTGATACCCTTTGACTCGCTTGCTGATTCTTATCTACAGACGGGGATGCATGTCGTGGTGAGTCATAACAGCTGATTGCATTGTCCTCGTGAAAGAGAACGACCCCATTTACCTATCACTGCTGGTCTGGGCAGGAACTTTTGCAGTTTATTTTTATCCACATTTCTGAATCGGCATTAGTAAGAGGGGGGTCGCCATGAAAGCGCAGCAATACACATCCGTTGTAAATCCTGCTTTATCACGTTCACTCGCAATGAGTCACGAAAAGATGATAAAGCAACACAGTGGTTGCTGCTCTGTGTATCAAAACCCAAAAGGTTGACTCATGTGGCCACACACATGTAAGCAGCTTTTTCTGACACAGTGCTGTTGGAACTGCTGAAACATTTACATGTTTTGCATCTATGCTGAACCTCGATATGGAGCACATGGTGGAGGTATGGATGTGGCGAAGAAATGCTTGGATCCCAATTTTCTTGCTATAAGCACATATTCCTTTCTGATTTATAGTGAAGATGGTTATAGCAAAGAAAAATAACCTGAAATTCACCTAATTTTCACCTGATTTCTTACACTTTGACATTTAGTATAGCCGCTCGCATTGGGTCGGGAAATTGTCCAGTCCATTGGCATTCTTTGTAAATTAGATTCCAAGCACCAATTTAGCAGTTGGAAAGTACTGTTGCTGCTGGATCAGTGTGCCGCACACTGCCTGATCACCTCTCCTAAAGTAGCAGCAGGATTCAAATTCAGGACCGCAAATTCAGAAAGTGACATTGGGTCAAATTGTCATTCCATCAGGTTAACTATAAAAGGCAAAAGAAAAATTTCTCGTTGCATTGAAGTCTGCTTATGTGACTTGAATGTGAAAGCATTATGGCTTTTGCCGGTGTCGCACTTTTACTGCTTTATTGTGTCTGCGTCTCTGTTTAATTTTCGTCCTTTGTCTTGGTTGGTTACCTGACCGCAGGCCATTCTGATCTCCATACTGAGAAGCTGTAAATCTGTATGATGGTAATTTAATGGGTCCAACTTGGCACACATGCACGGTATTGGCTTGAGCAAACTTAGCAGCATTGTTCAATTCCTGTGCATCGGCTTTATTGGCATATTTGCTCGGTTGACTGCACTTAGCCAGTGCAGGAACTGGCAGTACATCCAACGCACAAGCACTTTTCAAGAAACACAAAACAATCTGACAGGCACAATGACTCCATGATAGACGCACGCCAATTTTTTATTTTATTCTCCTTCTGGAACCCTTCTATTCATATGTAAAGGACTTTAAAAGCCATGTTTCATGTGGTGGGGGCTAGAGTACCATATTTGCACATGTATAACACACCCCTGTGTATAATCCACACCCCCACTTTCAGCCCGCCAGAAAAGAAAAAGAAATCCTCGCATATTTTGCCCGCACATTTGATACAGGAAAGGCTGCACCAAAGCTACTGCTCAAGCAACACATCACATACTCTGTAGCCCCGCACGGGGCACCTTGAGTAATCTTGGTGACGGTGAGTGGCGACACCGCGTACCCCGAGCCCCCCATACTTAAGCTGTTACCTACCGTGGCGAGAAGTTGAAAGGTGAAGGGTTAGAAGCCGTGAACGGTGGCCGTCGGAGCCCTGGTCAAACTCCGGCCGATGGGCTCCCTGTCTGTCTATCAAGCTGGGAGCTCCGGGACCTCTTTGACCATCAGGGTAACGTCAAAGAAGAAAGTACCCCAGTTCCCTGCTTTATACTATGTCGCATGGTATTTTCGAAACCCTCTCTTCCAAATGATCGGGCCCCAAAAAGGGCCCGCACCGATGTAATTTTCAAACCTCTGTCCAACATGAAATTTAACACCCCGGACAACTTTCCTCGCTTCTTAGTGATACAATCTAAGAACAAGGAATCTCCAGTTACCTGCAAGTCGGTCTTCTTAATTGCCAAGTTCATTGAGAGTGTAGTTGGCGCGAACTACAAGGCAAAGAAGCTGACATCGGGGGACGTGCTTGTAGAACTATCTACTAAAAAACAATCTGATAGTCTCTTGAACCAGACCGACCTACTTGGCCTTGAAGTAGCTGTAACGCCACACCAGAGCCTTAACAGCTCGCAGGGCGTCATATCCGAGATGGACCTGCTCAATGAAAGTGAGTCTGACCTCCTCGAGGGCATGCGTGACCAGGGCGTTACTGCGGTAAGAAGAATAATGATCAGACGCGATGGCAAAGAAGTAAAAACGAAACATGTGATCCTAACTTTTGACCGAAGTGTCCTACCGGAGTCTGTCACTGCAGGCTTCCTTCATTGCAACGTACGACCTTACACACCCAACCCAAGCCGCTGCTTCAAGTGCCAGCGGTATGGGCACAGTACTACCACCTGCCGCGGAAAACTGACATGCGCCAAGTGCGCAGGAGATCATGACCCTTCAGAGAACTGTGCTTCTAACGTATTGAAATGTGCCAACTGTGAACAACCCCACGCTGCATACTCTCGGTCATGTGCTAAATTCAAAGCCGAGAAAGAAATCATAAACATGAAGGTCACCCAGAACATCACCTATCAAGAAGCACGACAGAAACACTCAATGTTTTCGCAAAGGTATGCCGATGCAGCTCGCCGGGGGGCGGAGCCGCGTCTAGTCACGGCGGCCACCCAGTACTGCGAAGCAGACTTGGTGCCGTCCCAGCCCCCCCAGGTGCTGCCCAAGGCAGCCCAACCATCCGACACGACACCTGTGGCGCCCGCAAGTGTTGTGTTAGCTGCGAGTGTGAGGAGTGACGACTCTACCGTCAATCCTCCTCTTCCGACTGCCAGACTGCAGGCGGCCATGGATGTAGATGTGGTCGGTCCCACGACCACTTCTGCGTCCAACAAACAGTCGGGGACGGCAGGGGCTCCTGCCTCCACTTCGAACATATCCCGAGGTGGAGCCCGCAAGGACTTCATCTCGTCACTGTCACACCACTCAGATGATGACATGGAGGTAACACCGTCTCTGCCAGTGCCAAAGGCGGAAAGAGAACAGCGCACCATGGCGGGGCGAGGCAAAAAGCCACCAGCCACCCGTGTCACAGGCCCAAGTCAGAACTGATAGATAGTATACATCCAGCCCGAGTCCTCATCTACACCAGGTAAAATCTCCTCCCTAAACATTTATGGTAGCACAAATAATTACACAGTGGAACTGCCGGGGCCTTATTAAAAATCTAGATAATATATATGAAAGCCTACACAAAACGCAATCAGCCATCCTATGTTTACAGGAGACACACTTGAAACCTAAGCACACCAATTTCCTGAACCAATACTCAGTATTTAGGAGAGACAGATAGCTGCATGCACTGCTCTGGTGGCGTAGCTATAGTTATGCAAAAATCTATCCCTTGCCAATCTCTTCAATTGCGTACCGCCCTAGAAGCGGTTGCAATCCGGCCAATTATTTTCAACAGATTAACAACAATTTGCTCACTATACATTCCCCCTGAATATCGATTATCTAGCTCTGAATTTGAGTCTCTCATAGATGAGCTGCCGGAACCGTTCCTACTCGTACGTGACCTGAATGCACACAGCCCACTATGGGGATCTGAACGCACAGATTCCCGGGGCCGCTTGATAGAAAAATTCCTCTTCTCATCCGGAGCTTGTCTCTTTAACAAAAAAGAGCCGACATACTACAACACTACACACAATACATACTCACACATAGACTTGCCGATCGGCTCTTCTGTCCTCTTTCCGGCTGTTGAATGGGAAGTGGACGACAACCCCTATAGAAGCGACCACTTCCCTGTCATCTTGAAAGGCATTGATAAAGCCCGTAACAGTTCCATCTGCCATAAAAAGTTTAAGGAATCTGGTGCTGATTGGTTAAAATTTAAACAATTATCTCAGCTTTCATACACGTCCTTAAGCTATTTGGGCATTGACGAAGCCTGTGAACTGGTGACTGCACACATTCTTCATGCTGCCGAGGGCTCAATTCTGCAAACATCTGGTGCCACACCTAACACTAGGAGGCCGTGGTGGAATGAAGAGTGTAGGCTTGCACGGCAGGCTCAAAATAAGGCGTGGGGTGTCCTTCGCAGGTACCCCACTACGCAAAACTTGATTTCGTTCAAACGTGCAAAAGCACAAGGAAGACGCATTCGCCAGCAAGCAAAAAGAGATAGCTGGCGCTCTTTCGTAACTTCTATCAACTCGTACACAGATGCAGGCAAAGTATGGAACAGAATTAAAAAGTTTAATGGACGGAAAACACACACCCTACCTTTGGTCAACAGTACAGGCGGTACCCTAGAGGACCAGGCAACACTTGCGAAATACTTTTCATATGTATAGAGTTCTGCTCATTACACGAATGCTTTCTTACGACACAAAACATCTATGGAAAGAAACCGATTCGTGATAACAAAAGATCTGACGAACCATACAACACCGAATTTTCCATAACAGAGCTTTTGGTCGCCTTGGGACCATGTAAGGCTTCAGCGCCTGGGGCAGATAGTATATCATACACAATGATACAACATCTGCACCCAGAAACTCTCCGAACACTCTTGCACTTGTTCAACAAAATATGGGCGGCGGGATACTTTCCGAGAGCTTGGAGAGAAGCAGTTGTAGTTGCCGTATTAAAACAGGGGAAAGATGCCTCACTACCTGCCAGTTACCGACCAATAGCTCTGACAAGTTGCTTAGGAAAGGTTTTTGAAAAAATGGTAAATAAGAGGCTAATCCATTTTCTTGAATATAACGGCATCCTAGACAGTTGTCAGGCTGGTTTCCGATCAGGTCGAAGCACAACTGACCAGCTAGTTGCCTTTGAGTCGTATGTCAAAGATGCTTTTATCCACAAACAGCACTGTCTTTCTGTTTTCTTTGACTTAGAAAAAGCATACGGCACAACTTGGCGTTACGGCATACTGCTTGATCTCAAGGCATTCGGTGTGTCTGGACATATGCTAAACCCTATTGAAAGTTATTTGTCGGAGCGGACATTTAGGGTAAGAGTAGGGACAGTGGTATCAAGAACATACATACAAGAAAATGGGGTTCCCCAGGGTGGAGTATTAAGGGGACACGCGGGTCGAAAAAACGCGATTTTTTCGAAATACACCGATTTTTTGTTTTCCCTTGCATTAGCATCTTTGACTATCCTTCTTTCATGGGTAAAAAAATGAAAACGAAATACGAACGAGAACTTAGTGAAAAATGTGTCTGAATGACTCGCGGTGACCCAAGAAATCGCGCAATCAAGCCAAATTTCGGCCAGGTTTGAGAATTTATTCCGCACGGCAGCGTGGCTCGCCGCCATTTTGGTCACTTGAGAGAGGTAGATCAAGCCTTCTTCTCTCGATTGAGCCGCTCGCCAGCTTCGTATCTCCGCGTAAAAAAAATAAAAAAAATGTTTCTTCCCGCTTTTTGAGAGCTCCCACTGGGCATTTAAATCACGTGACGCGAAAGCGGGACCGCCATTGGCTCTTGCCGCTTACTTTCCGAGAGCTTGGAGAGAAGCAGTTGTAGTTGCCGTATTAAAACAGGGAAAGATGCCTCACTACCTGCCAGTTACCGACCAATAGCTCTGACAAGTTGCTTAGGAAAGGTTTTTGAAAAAATGGTAAATAAGAGGCTAATCCATTTTCTTGAATATAACGGCATCCTGGACAGTTGTCAGGCTGGTTTCCGATCAGGTCGAAGCACAACTGACCAGCTTTGAGTCGTATGTCAAAGATGCTTTTATCCACAAACAGCACTGTCTTTCTGTTTTCTTTGACTTAGAAAAAGCATACGACACAACTTGGCGTTACGGCATACTGCTTGATCTCGAGGCATTCGGTGTGTCTGGACATATGCTAACCACTATTGAAAGTTATTTGTCGGAGCGAACATTTAGGGTAATAGTAGGGACAGTGGTATCAAGAACATACATACAAGAAAATGGGGTTCCCCAGGGTGGAGTATTAAGCTGTACTCTGTTTATAATTAAAATGAATTCACTTGGGAAATCGTTGCCACCCTCAATCTCCTACTCAATGTATGTTGACGACGTCCAAATAAGCTTTAGGTCATGCAATCAGTCCATATGTGAAAGGCAGATACAGTTAGGTGTGAACAGGCTTGCAAAATGGACGGAAGAAAATGTTTTTAAATTGAATCCTCACAAAAGTACATGTGTTTATTCACAAGACAGCGTGGAATTCGTCGAGAACCCGATGTCACACTGAACGGAGAACGGATTGCTGTCAAGAAAGAACACAAGTTTTAGGTGTTGTACTTGACAGAAAACTAACGTACGTACAGCACTTAAAGAAACTCAAACAAAAATGCCTAAACACCATTAACATTTTAAAAGTGTTGTCACATCAGTCTTATGGTGCTGATAAAGACTGCCTTCTACGTCTCTGTGAGTTTAGTTAGGTCACGTATAGACTATGGAAGTGTAACATACGGGTCCGCGTCTAAAACTGCCTTAAAAATGTTAGACCCAGTACTACATTTGGGCCTTCGCCTTGCCTCTGGAGCCTTCAGGACAAGTCCAATCCAGAGTCTTTATGTAGAATGCGACCACTGGTGCCGTGCTTATACAGCACTCCTCTATGCTATTAGGACAATGTCTATGACGAATCACCCATGCAATTCTATTGTGAATGACATCTCATCCGCCCATTTGTATTTAGCGCGCCCGTCGATCCCTGCCCCTGTAGCCTTGCGTGTCAAAGGCCTTGCAGAGGAGATAGGGGTGTCTTTAGATGATGGCATAAAAACCTGTATCGCCGATATAGTCCCACCTTGGGACATGTCAACTATTCATTGTGACACATCCTTTAAACAAATTGACAAGCGTCGTGCACCCCGCGAATTGATTTTACAGCATTTCTTAAGTTTACAACACAGATATCCATGCGCCTCTTTTTACACAGATGCTTCCAAGTCTTCTTCTGTGTCCTGTGCTGCACATGGCCCGGACTTTGCCAGCACAAGGACATTGAACAGAAATTGTAGCATCTTTACAGCAGAAGCCTATGGTATTCTAATCACAGTGGAACACATTACACAGAACAAAATACAAAAATCAGTCATCTACACAGACTCCCTAAGCGTAGTAACTGCATTGGATTCCTTTAAGCCCACAAAAAACGTTATTCTAAACCGCCTTTTTAAAGCTCTTATAACTGCCTATAAGTCAAAGCTAAAAATACTTGTTTGCTGGATCCCTGGACACAGTGGCATTCTGGGCAATGAAATTGCTGACCAGAACGCCACTTTGGCGGCCCTCCGTAGTGGTGTTGATGTAGCGCAGGTCCCTCACCTCGATCTGAAACCAGTAATCCGGAGGGGAATCCGTAAATGCTGGCAGCACATGTGGGACACACACACAGACAACAAGCTCCACTCAGTAAAACCAAACCTAGGAAGATACACAAGAAAAACAAAACAGATTCATTGAAGTATCCATTTGCAGACTGCGAATAGGCCACACTTACGCTACACACGCATATCTTTTGAATGGCACACTCCCACCTGTTTGTAACAAGTGTGGGGAACGGCTCACCGTCCTCCATGTGTTAATTGAGTGCACATTCTGCAATGAAGCCAGAAAACGGCATTTCCCGAAAATATATACCTACAACATTCCACTACATCCTTCACTGTTTTTAGGAGATGAACCTATGTTTACAAACAAAGTCTTTTAAGTTATCTTGCAGACATCAAGTTTTTAAAACTCATCTCGTACAGTGCGTGACCTCAGAGCCTACGAGCAGTGAGTGAGGCCCTCATGCTCCCTTGTCCGCACGGGAGGCCCACTCTCGTCGCATGCTCTTTGGCTCGAGGTGCATCACGTTGCACCCATAATCCATTTCAGCCACCATTATGGACATCTTCATGCTTTAGTGGACGGGCCCTCTACACCCATATATACAGTAT
This sequence comes from Haemaphysalis longicornis, assembly GCA_013339765.2. Classification (NCBI taxonomy): domain Eukaryota; kingdom Metazoa; phylum Arthropoda; class Arachnida; order Ixodida; family Ixodidae; genus Haemaphysalis; species Haemaphysalis longicornis. The sequence continues at coordinate 13,620,285 of CM023457.1, forward strand.
TTTAGATGTATCATACTCATTTCATACATATTTTAAGCACAAACATGACTATTGAAAGACCACAAACATAGTTCTGGCGCTCTTTGGTCTTAGAAACCCTTGCGCCAATAAACCACAAACATACATACATACATACTCTGTAGACAGAAAGATCGTATGTTTAGCTAGTAGAATAATACACTGACTACGAGGCAAAAGTCACAATTCACTAATAAAATTCAGTTGTTAGAGTGCACTCGTCCTGTTTTTTTAAACTTGTCCTTAATGTTTGTGCAATCGCTGCCATGGAAGGCTTAGCCAGTGTTACTGTGTAGGAGCTTCACGGCACAACGCACATTGCCGTGAAGCTGCACTAAAAGAACCCTGCGTATTATCTGAACCGAAATTTTCACATTTTTGGTGCAGGTTATAAGTACAAAAATACAGTAGTTGCATGTCACCACGCGTCGCTGGGTTAATTGACGACCTTGTTCTGGTTTTTTTTTTTTTTTAAGCATCATTGTACAACACCGGATTTCTCGCTTCACAGGGCACATAATGTATTCACATTAATATAGTTCAGTGCCTCCTGATCAGTCCAGAGCTTGTAGCTTACACAACACAATTTGCAACTGCTAACGTGTCCTTGGTACTCCTGCTGCTAGTGACATTTAAAATGCGCAAAATAAGCAGTCAATTTGGTCTTCTAATCAAAATGATGATATCCTTGTGGTTTGGAATGGTTGCACATCTGGGAGTGCAAAAAAAGAAAAAAAGGTTGCATGCTGGCGTCGTGAATCTTCTTAAATTGTGCTTTTTTTTTTAATGGTCAGGATGGCTTTTTTTTTTTCGCGGTTATTACAATTTGATGTGGCATAATTTCTGAGTGGGGGACAATCCCATTTATATTGGCATTGTGCAAAGTACTTATTATTTGGGAACGAGAATTGTCTACCCCCTCTTCTTCAACTAGACTTGTAAAAGCATTTCATGGCATGGTATTAAACCCTGAAAGAAATGAAATACGTACAAAAAATTGTCTTGTCTGCAAGACTGAAACACGCGTTAAAGAAGACTACTCAGGAGGTATATAAATTAAATAGCCCTCCACTAGGATGCAGATGATAGCTTGGACACAGCAATAGCATTGGCAGATTAAACACTGTATTTGAATGTGGATTGGACCAAATGTTTGGTATGGTAAATTTCTCAACTTTGTTGAGGGTGTTTTCAGCACTATGAACTTAAGTGTAAGGTCAGTCTTTTGTGGCAATCAGCTGTTGAAGCATTGAAAGAAAGGAGCTTGGGCTTTGAGTTCAAGGAGTGCGTTGCGTGCTTCCATATTCAGAAAGCTTTTTTGTGAAAATTGAGCGCAGACACTGAAGGAACGACATTATATTTTGATGGAATGCTTACGCGTTTCGATGTACATAGACAGTTAGAAAGACTTCGGATTGGTATAAGCCAGCTCAATAGTCATTATCAGCTCTGCTTTTTTATTTCCTCACTATTTGAAGTGTAATGAAACGAAATCGCACGTGCAAGCACCTGCCAAAATACATGATTGCCCATCAGTTATCAGGTCTTCCTGATGGGGGTGATGTTATTTAAATGTCCACTTTTTTTTTAAATTCTAGTAAACCAGGTAGGTTTAAATTCAGAGCTTACATTCTAATTAATTGACCTGTTGCCAACAACCTGTATCTTTTTGGTATCGGTGAATAGCTTATTGTAGAGGGATCTGTTGAAGGCCTGTTTGGGGGCTGACTTGCCGCATTCTCTTTTTGCAGATGACGAACCCGGCGATCCAGAACGACTTCAGCTACTACCGCAGGACGGTTAGCAGGTTACGGCTGGCAAACCAGGCAAGTGTGCGCTACGCTGCCCTACGTAGATGGAAGGGAGAACGGATATCTGTGCACTATGAGTGAAGCTTAAGCACAAACAGAGAAAGGGAAACGACACCAGCGCTTTCTATCAACTGATAGTAAGTGCTGGTGTCGTTTCCCTTTCTCGTCCCTGTGTCTGCTTGCGCTTAAGTTTCACTCATGGATGTTCACCAACTAGCTCGTCTCTTCATTTTGCTTCATCTGTGCACTAATGGTGAAAATGATCCCGATCCCCCAGTTTGCCGCAAAGCTCGCTAAATTCCTCCAGATAACTGTTTCAGCATTGGGAGGCTGCCATGCGCAGATCAACACCTACAACTCAAGACCAAGTCTTGGGTTGGGCAGAGAAGGTGGCAGCGGCACACGACGTATAGACTGTTTCTGCCCCTCCCCACGCTACTTTTTGTCTACCTGCAATAAATACGTTCCTACCACCTTCAGCTTTCTCTTGGGGTTAGTGAACGCTATGCAGCTATTAATGTTACCCAGCGGCAGAAAAGAAATAGGTGGGTCGGGACTGCATACAGCAGTTCTTTTTTGAGTTAACCACAACCCTTTGTGTTTTGAATATAGTCGCTGTTTTTCCACCATAGTACGGCAGGTCTAAACCTCATTGTGAAAGGAACCCTTTCTCAAGTAGGTTGTAGCCAAGTGCTGGTGTTTTTTTGCTTGGTAGAAGAGTCTTGCTAATTTGAGAACCACACACGCGTTTGCCTAGGAGAACGTGGAGGACGGCCTGGAGGTGCCCAACGAGCTGGCCAACCACATGTCGCTGTTCTACGCACACGCGACACCCATGCTGAAGGTGCTGAGTGACGCCACCACGCGCTTTGTCTCCGAGAACAAGGAGCTGCCCATCGAGAACACTACCGAGACCCTGGGCACCATGGCCAAGGTCTGCCAGCGCATGGTCGACAACAGGCGAGTGTTGCACCGCAGGGTCTCCTTCTCTCCCCTCTCTTTTTCCTTCTCGGTGCAGACGAACCAAACACCTTGTCCACATTGGCAGCTTTCCTTACTGGGGCAGTTGCTGTGGCAGCAGCGTAGGGGGCTGGCATGTTGCTGTAATTTTGCACAGGCCTACCCCGGGGGCTGTGATTCTGCTGATTGAGATGTAGAAGAATGCCCGTGTTTCAGTCTATGTAAATTTAGTTTTCCACTATGGCATGCCTCGCATTCCAGTTGTGGCTACCTATTTTTTAAGGCATTTTGCTTCCCTGTGCCATGAGGCTATGAACCCAGTTGTGGCCCAGGTTTAGATAATGGAATTGGAATTCTTTTGGTACTCTGGGTTCCGTAGTCGAAAACACATTGGTAATGGGTCAAGAATTCAACGTTAAAGCCACGAGCAGATTGGGAGCTTGCAGCTGGAGTGACTGCAAGAGCAGAACTTCACTGTGTGCCCAACAGATGTTGCCGCTGCAATATTTATCAACACGTTTAATCTTAACTCGTTCACTAAAGTGTGCAAAATCAAGCCTGCCTATGCCAAATGCTAGAGGCACAGAAAGAGCACTTTTTCAATGCACGATAACTCTGCTAATAATAATCACGTTAGCAAAATGCTTGCTGGAGGTCCTTAAAAGCCTTTTAATGAGAAGTTCTGTTTTCAAGGCCTTTGAAAATTCGTGAGTTCTTAGCATAGTACGTGTAAGTGGCTACCAATTATAAAACATGGGTGGTTGTATTTTCTTTTTTGTTGCATTTTTCAATATCTACATTCCAGGCGTAGGAAAACCTGTTAGTTGCTGACAAAGATTTTGGAGTGCTTGGTTTTGCCGTTGGCAAGAGGAGTCCCTAGCCTGATGAGTGTGTACGTTGAAAGCAGAGAACCATATGGCACTCAAAAGGCCACTAAACACACTTGCTAGGAATGCTAAAGCAAGCCATGGGAACGAATTTGAGTTGAGTCGCGCATAGAATGCACACTTGATCAGTCTGGCAAAGAATGTGCCTGAAAGACGTTTACTGAGGTTCCCAATCGTTAAAGGGGCCACGAAGATAAGATACGACAACGTTCGAGTTTCGTGCTACAGGGGCGTATGGTGCAATAGCAGCCAGCACCAAAAACATAGCTGTCAGTGTGTGTGTCAGGTGCACAATAGCATTCAAGTGGTACAATGAAACTCAACTAGAGGCTCCACTACCGTCACCCAGTCATAGTTATTGGAGGTGCCTGGCCAGTTTCAGCAGAGTGTTAGGTGCCCTCAGTGGGCAGGATGTCTGAGCTCCAGAGACACTCTACCAGAAGGAGCGTAACAAGGTCCTGCTCAAAAAGACGCATAGCGTGCGAATGTTTGAGAAGAATATAAGCAGGTTAGGTAAGCTATTGTATGAGCTGAAGTTTAATTCATATGTCGCTTGTGCTCAGCCGTATAAGGTTTTGCGTGACTTGCCAGGTCACCGTGGAAAACCTGAAGGGTCCGGTCGTATGTTTCATAGCATATATCGGATGTGATGCTATGGACGAGGTAGGGGGCACTCCTAAAGGGACCATAAAGACAAACTACAGTAGCCGACCGATTTTTCGGACCGGAAGAGAACAAAAAATAGTCCGAATAAAAGAGCAGTCTGAAAAACCCGAGAGTGGCAAAAAAGAACTTTATTTCATTGAAATAGGACTGAAAAAAATTCCCCGCATTTCCCCGAGGGGAAGAATGTGAAAGTGCGAATGCACGAGTTGAATTTGCGCGGTTCGGTAATGTTCGCGAAAGAGAGATCACACACACACACACACAACTACAAAGAAAGAAAGATGCATTTATTCACAGACACCTATTTGTGTTGTCGTTGTACTTGATTGCTAGAGCGGATCTCAGCTTTGAAATTTCGTGTCAGTACTCCTTTAAGCGGGTGCATTAGCCCTTCTCACGCCCGATTCCTGGCCAATCCCCACGTGGGTATGTGCCATGTCAGCGGCCAGGCAGCGCGCGCCCATCTCCCCCCGTTGCCAAGGAGACGAGGAGATTCCTGGCCAATCCCCCACGTGGGTATGTGATGCGGGACATCGCCGGTGGACGCAGGTTCAGGGTCCGCTTAAGAAGTGCATTGCACTTAAGCACAAATGGTTCCTGGCCTTAAATTTCTCCTTCAGTGAGAACGTCTGCTTCCATCTCCACAGACATCAGGTTTCTTCACAAACATTGGCTTTCAAGATTGCTTCCGCTGCATGACTACAGTTTCCAGGATCAAAGTTGGTTTAACCCCAGCGGGAGTCAAGCCAATCCCATCCATCCGAAGCTATACTCGGGGACAACTTTCTGTGGCAATGCAGTCAAGGCTACGGAGCCGGACCACGGCCTTTCACTGCGCACCTGGAAGTAGTTCAAACAAAAATAATTGGCTGGCGGTAACCTCAGCAATTCAAGAATATTTAGTTCTGAAGTTTTAGACTTGCAGTGATAATGCTACTAAATTGCTAGCCAGAGTATATGAAACAGAGAGCATTTTTTTTACATTTTCGGATATTTTTGGTTAGCGGCTGTCGCCGCTGGCGTCGCAATGGTTCCCTCCCGAAAAAAACAAAACAAAACACGGCGTTCTTGTCGACTGCTTTCGGCATCTCGCCACTTCATTCTCCGCATAGGGTTTGTAAAGCTTTGCTGTCTAAACAAACGAAGCGAGTGGTTTGCAAAGTGTACGCCCAAGTGAGACTGATGCAACCGGGACTCTCCGCTGTTTTCGCAATCCGTTCGGTTAGCCAGTTTCCCGGCGTAAGCGAGCGTGCGCTGTAAGCAGTGTGTGCATTGCTGCTCTTTACCGCGACCGCGCTAGGTAAGTACGCCGCACATGCCGGTGCTGCTGCCCAGTAGAAGAGTTTACAGATCGGTGCATTCAGTCAAAACTGCAGTGCTTACAAAAGTCACTTCTTTTCTGAACGATACAGAGTCCACAGTCGGTCTGAGTTCTCCACTTCACGGACGCTCGGGCCGTGTCCAGTCAAAACATTGGCCTATGTTTACAAACAAATGAAGCGTGTGGAAGGAGACACCAATATGCCTGCATGCTTGGTGATCGTGGTTCAGCGCACTCAACTATGGAGCTTATGCGAAGAAATGAACTGTATCAAATGCGTATCGGTCACGCCGAAACTGAAACCGAAACCAGTTTATTGGGAACTACTTCGCGCAGTAACACAGAGCAGTTAGCTTCCCCCTCCGCCTCCCTCCGTAGCTTTCGCTCCATTGCCACAGAAAGTTGTCCCCGAGTATAGCCAGGTGGCTTAGGATTCAAAATGGCATCATCCTGGTGTTGCACCGTGTGGTGTGTCTGTCGCGAAAAATTTTGTCCGGGAAATAGAACGTTTGGCTTTGCTTTGTCTGAAGTATCCATTGTTTGTATACATTATTTCTATGGGACAACTGGCGGTTCCTCGGGAAAGTCCGGAATATCCAGCAAATCCGAATTTTTGGAGTCCGAAAAAATGGTCGGCTACTGTACAAGTTTTGTTCATTATGAATACTGCTTTGTCCCGACAGCGATGATACCAGTTTTATCGCTAACTTTAAATGATTAATCAGGATAATTTGGAAAACAGATGAAGCAGTGTCAAGTCACCAACCACTTTTCGGCGGTTTCTCTATGATGTTACAGAATCTTATTTGTGCGATTGGCATCCACCAGTCAAAGCCACCACAAAAAAACATGACTGTGTTTGATTGTAGGGATACCTCCAGTTGAGTTTTGTCTATGATTCTTGAATGCTAGCTTGAAGTTAGCATCCATAACTCTGTTTTTAGTGCTCCTTTATTGCGTTGCTGCTGACGCCATGTTGCAGAAAATTTGAGTTTTATGTTCTTTTTGGGGTTCAAAAACAGTCCTCTGGGGCTGCAATGGAGTTGAGTTTACCAAAGGGTAGTCCTTTCGAAATAAACAAAGTTCTATTTTGTCTTCATGGCCCTGTAACTCAGCTCTTCTCTCAGAAGAGCTGAGTATTGCGGAGTTTTTTTAGCTAAAGCAACTCGTTAAAAAAAGGTGATTGTGCTTGTCAAGATCGTCTCGTTTCCGGCGTGCAGGGAGATCTGTTCGAGATTTAAGAACGAGGAGACCATCCTATTTGTGTTGGCGGGTGTGGTTGGTGTGATCATCTTGTACGACCATGTTCACCCCCAGGGGCCTTCCCAAGACATCGCACATTGACGTGAGTCAGGCTTCAATTTCTGTTTCTTTTTCCTTCATTCCCTTACACATCCAAGAAATCCTGTCAACAGGCATTAATTTTATGGTGTGCACGATATCTCACCCCTTCGCAAAGAATCGAAGGGGTAAAAACCAAAGAAAGATTGTTGTTTTGTAGGTAGTTTGCTTAAAGGGGCCCTGAAAGGCATTTTGAGCACACTAAATGAACTAGCGCAACCGTTAGATTGGGTCGTCACAGTCCTCTGTGCCAAGTATTACTCTTTTAACGCGCAGCGGAAAGCTCACCACTTTTGTTGCAAAAGTTTGTCGTTTTTTTTTCTCACCCTTCCCTTCGTGTTTTTGGACGCCGCCATCCATTCACATGTCTACAATCATCGATTCCAGATGTTCGTCATGAGCTAGACATCCTGCTATTGGGCGGCTTTTTCACGCACTTCCGGCAAAGAGATGAGTCGCTGCTCAGCGTCGGCTCGCCGGCTGATCTGCCAGCAGAGTTGCCGGAGTGCTTGGGCATTTTACGACAAACGAAACAAGTGTAAAACAAACGCTTAAACCGATTTGTATTGAATGCACACGGCCATAACACGACATGGATATTCTCTTACCTGATTACGTTCCATAAAGAAAGCGGTGAAAGCCCCCGTGGCACTTCTTTCGTGCAATCGCAGAGAACGCCTTGAGGCCGAATGCCCGGGTTTGACGCATACATTTTATTCAACTTCAAAACAATCCAGAGATGCGTTTCAACGAACACAACGTCACAACATGCGTTGAAAGTCTGAACCACGATTGACAGAGGATGGGTTGCCTCCTGGCCCATTGTAAATTCGGTACTCACCTCGCGCTGGCGGTTTGCGGGGACGAACAGCAAGTCACTTAACTCGGCGCACAAGCCGATGGCTTTTAGCCACGCACACTGCACATACCCCATGCGAGGTTGAGTCGTAACGTCGCTCGAGAAAGATTATCCAGACCATGGGAAGCAGCCCTACCACCCCAGAGCACAACGTCGCATTTCATCGCGAAACAAAGGCGTCCACAACACACACACCATCGCCTCCTGTAATGCCAAACGCATCTCAGGCTGCAGTGCCCACATGTCATTGGATGAACCAGGATGCAACCGTAACTGACTTCTGGCGGTTTTCCTTGAAGGCAACCGATTTTTGGATTGTAAAGAAATCCTTCATCCGAGCTTAGCTTCAGCGGCGGAATGTTTGTGTTGTTGTAAATCTGATGTCAAGATTGAATTTGTGCGCGTGTTCTGTATCGATTTAATATGCTTTACATTCAACGCCGCAAAATTGACCCGGCTGCGGGGCCACATGGCGCTTTTTTAGTCGGTGCATCAAGGGAACGCATCCCCGTGCCGCTATGCCGAATGTGCTCCCTCAGAACGCCGCGAAAGGGCACAGGGATACATGAAATTTTTCTTGTCGTCGCTTTCCCCAGCCTGAGCAGCGCGGGATTCATGGTGTCCTTCGCATAGACGTCCTTAAGAATCGAACGTGGGGGGCATCATGGGACAAGGCTCGCGTGCCGTCAGCGAAGTGTCGAACAAGGTCGGAGCGCCGAATGCGTGCTTTTTGTTTAGATTGCAATTGCTTTAACACATTTTGCAGTATTTGCAAATCTTGTATTTGGGGTACATAGCATCCGATGCATCAAGGTATTCAGATTTAGATGGAGAAAGTGCAAAGTTTGAGCGGCAGAAAATGTGCGCAGTCTCACTCATTCTTGTTCGTACTTCCGTTTATTTGAACGGACTTGTGGTTTTGTTAAACACTGTAATGATGGCGGTATGCCAAAGGCCTTGGTAATTCGAATTCGAATGGGAACACATTGGTAATTCAGATATCACACTCCTGACCATGCTCTCAGCGGCTGGCAAATCTATGGATCGAGGGGAGGGCAAAGAGGCAGCACAAATCTCATTAGTGAGCTTAACAAAATAAACAAGCTTAATTGAGCTGTATGCATTTTGTTTGTCGTGCCTGCTAGGATTGGTGTACATTTGACTTATGTGAGCGCACTGATTGCAAGCTGTTTGGAATGTAGCTCTGAGCTTGTAAAGGTTTGTGACTGACATTTTGCTCTTTACCTTTAATTTCCAATGCAGTAGTTTTGCTTCTTCTGTGAAACATTGTGCAGTTTTTCCTACACCCTGTACTGGCATACATTTACACGTGTACTATTATAACACTGTGCTAACGACATTACTACAGCACTGTTCAGGTTAGTGAAAATGCATTAGTCTGATGAAAAAATCTTCCTGAGCTAAAGTTTCATCTTTTTTGGTAAATGAAGCTGTTGCACAGAAATTTAGTCTGGCTGCTTTGTTCCTTTAAAAACAGGTTCTAATATTCAGCACTCAGAATTTGCCCCCTTTTCTGTTCATCAAAACAGGTCAAGCGGTCCATAAGGGTCCTCAAGGAGCAGCCTCCAAATGTCGTCGAAGGGCTCCTCAATGCACTAAGGTAAGATTTTGATTCATCTTTATTGGCACCCGCCACTTTGACTCAGTGGCTATGGTGTTTTGCTGCTAAGCCCAAGGACGTGGGTTCGATCTTGGCCGCGGTGGTGGCTTTTGTGATGGAAGCGAAAAGTGAAAGCACCCATGGGTTCAAGATTTCGGCGCACCCTAAAGATCCCCAGTTGGTCAAAATAAATCTGGAGCCCTACACTATGGTGAACCTCATAAGTTAGGTGTAGCTTTGGTGCATTAAACCTCAAAAATCAATCATTATTGGCACTGACTTTGTATAGTCGCCACAAGTTGCAATAAGTCTACTTTACATGTTTGTAGAGAAAGACAAGCTGCAGAGCAACATTATTGGTATCAACTTTGTCTCTTTCTCTTTTTTTTTTTTTTGTAATGGAAGGCAAGCAAAATTTTGTTAGATTCTTACCCGTTGGTCATTAGCAACCAAAAAAACCTCTACGCCCAAGATTGCTTGTGTTAGTGAGACTGACACATATGTAGGGAAAGACTATTTGGGAAAGACTATTTTTACTTTTGGTTTTAAGTTACTAATGCCACTCTGTCAGACAAAACAGATTTTCTGCAGCTTCTGTGCTAAATGGCAGGTTGTAGCATTGGGGGGGGGGGGTGAAATTTAAAATGGGAGACGGCAACTTGTAGAGTTAACGCAAGTGCGGAGCCAAATAAATGTTAGCAAGCACAGATGAATGCCACAGGCTTTGGAACTCCTCGCCCTTCAAAGACGCGCAGAAATGCCTCAGGCTATGGAATGCCTCGTGCTTTTGGATCAAATTCAGTAACCGAGCTTTTGCATGTGCAGATTGGTCAATGGACACAAAAAAATCCACAGATCCATAGCCCTAATCAGCTTTGCTGTAATAAATTGATGTTGGTGAGCATACCTGATTTCACACTTCCAAAAGCTGTATTGAATGTGGAAGGCTCGTGAAACAATGTAACCTATTATTTTTGAGCAAATGGTACAGCAACTCGCATGGGGTATTTTCGTCAAAACACTATTCTCAACGCTTTAAAAAGCTACTAGGCCACATTTCTCGCTGCGCCAGCTGCGTTGCCTCAATAAAGGAAAGTTGGCGAATCAGGCAAATGGAGATCCCACAAGAAAAAAGCTTTTGACAAAACGTTGAGCAAGCGGCACCATTGTTCGCTAAAAGCTACTTGCAGCAACACTGCGCATGTTATTTACAGGAGGCAAGACTTCTTTCTTGCGTCCTTTGCCTTTTCACTAATGCAATTCCCCTCTGTAATAAATATGGTATAAATTAATTGCACATCCATTGTCAGGTAGAATTTTATGAATTGTAAGGGTGAACTGCTTGGAGTGCAGGGTACGATCTCAAACAAGCATTAGTTTGAAGAGATGGTCACTAACGGTACCCACTCCTGTGGCGCTGTTGCTAAGGTGTTGTGCTGCAGAGCCCAAGGGCGTGGGTTCGATCCTGGCTGCGGTGGCCGCTTTTTAGATGAAAGCGAAAAGCAAAAACGCCCGTGTGTCGAGATTCCAGTGCACTTTAATTTAAAGAGTCCATGCAGACAAAATACAAGTTGGTTTTATTCGAAAAATTTTGTGTTTTATACTGCCCTCAGCGCTTGTCCAGCAGCAAACGATGCTTTATTCACTGTGAAATAAACATTTTAAGCCACAGTTTTAATTCTCCCACCAAACCGTGTGTTTTCGTGACATCAACAATGATGTATCCAGAGGCAGGGCCTTAAAACTAAAGATACCGTATTTGCACAATTGTAAGTCGACTCGAATGTAGGTCGACCCTCAAAAGTTGCATCTCTCAAAAAAAAAAAAAAATGCGAGCACCGCCTAGAAAATTATATCACAAAGAGAAGCTCTTCCATCAACCCACACGGCGGCTTTACCATCAATAATCGATGCTCCCACAAGAGCCCGCGCGCTTGCGGTATGCGCGGTAGTTGCTAAAAAATAAAAGCTTTTGTATAAGCACCCGGAATAACCATGCGCTGTGGGTTAAGTGGGAACAACACATTCGCTGCGAGATGACCACCATCGAAGCAACCGGCAGCGGCCACTGCTGCGCGATACCAAAACAAACAACATGGCGGCTGACGGAAGCGGCCACGTGCTTTTGAGCGACTAACCTACCACCAGCGCATTCGGAAGTGTACTGAACAATGCGATATGATTTGGGCTACGTTAGCGCCGTGCAATGAATCAAGGGATTCGCTAATACTCATTTTGTTTATTAGAGACAAATAAAACGCTTCTTGACACGTTTTTGGACGCGATTCGTGCGCGTCGGCGTTGTGCGGGCGGCTTTTTCACGCCCGGCAGCTTCCAAGTTCTACATCGCTATGAGGCGTGATGAGCGCGGCAGTGGGAGGAGCCTGACGTCTTGCCCCAATGGGGAGGCGCGCTCTTCATCGCTCTTCAGTTTGAAAGCGCTCAGGATATCCGGCTGGCGCCGCCGAAGATGTTAGGCTTACCATGGTGACGAATATTTGATTGGCGCTTTCCTTAGCGGCGCGGATGATGCTTTGTAGTGTCGTTTTCAACCACATTATCAGCTCCTTTCCTGAACAAACGCCTTCGTTTGTGCCTTCAGTGATATCTTAAAGAGCGGTTAGAAGCGGTCGCTAGAGCTACGTGCACCTCTTCGCGGCTGGTGATGCCGCCATGTTGCCGCCGCCGATCGCGTAGCGCACAGCATGTGGGGGTGGTATTCGCAGCAGCGTCAGCGCGGCGCATTTTCGCGAGCAGAAAACGCCCCATGCGTTTCACACTCTAGACCACAACCATGGGAACGAGGGTGCAAAGCTGTCCACACCTCGTAACACCCCCGATTTCTCGTTTCTCTTGTATTAAGGTCCACACTAACCGTTTTCTCAAACGTAAGCTACGACTCGAGAAACATGGTCGTTTAAGTGGCCGTGCCACTTATGTCAGTTGGTCAGTGTTGTCAGACAAGTCCAGCGCATCCGACAGGTGTGTTAGGCAGTGGAAGGCAGTGTCAGCCGCCAAAGTCACACACTAAATGCTTCGGTGTTCACGTGTTCGTTGGTAACGTTAATTGTTCACCCCACAATTCTTACTGCTATAAAAGGAATGTGCTCTACATTTAGGCGCTAATAGCGCATTCGGCAAGCTTATAAGCTCTGCCTAATTTGCGTTTGCTGTTGCCGGCCTCAGCCAATCGCACTGCAGGGCTTATGACATCATAGGTTCTGTTGTGGGAAATGAGCTAGTGGGTCGCATGGCCATTCCCTTTTTTCCTAATTATATAGATTATTTGAGCGAAGTTTACGTTAGAAGAGGTGTCAGTATGATTCTAACTAGGCAGTCTTCTGGATGAACCAAACTTGTATTTTGTCTGCATGGCCTTTTTAAAGGTCCCCACGTGGTCAAAATTAATCTGGAGCACTCCACTACAGTGCGCCTCATTGCCCAGGTATGGCTCCAGTGCATTAAACCCCAAAAATTCGAGCTTTATTTTAGGTCAATAACAGACCAAAGAATGTTTCACTTTTAAATTTTTTTCATCTCCTTCTCTACAACTGACTCAACACCAGCCAAGTTTGGGTAGGTGAGACTGAGTGGGAGATACTTCTGGGCCTCCTCTCCTGTTAAAACATCTCCCAGTTTAGCAACTGACTTTGATTGTATAAACGTTGCATTGCACCCCAGAAAAAACTAATAATCGTTGGGCATAGAAGCTTGTAGGAGTGCTTGCATTTTTTAAAATAGAAAATTCCAGTGTATCATTACAAATTTGGTGCAATAGAACTAGTACGTGGTTTTTAAAAGTATAACTGCATTTGCTAGAACATACAATTTTGTAATTTTGCCATTCTGCATGAATCAGCGAGCTAATCACTCAATGATATACAGTTTTTTGTATTGCTTTACGACATTATCTGTGACCGCATTGAATGGCATTACTGTGGAGGAGCTCCAGGAAATGGTGTATAGTGACTGATAGGGGAAATTGCTGTAGGAAGCACACAGTGGATTTTAACCAAAGGAGCTTGTTTGTAAATGAGTATCGAAGGTGGCTGAAACGATTAAAAAAGGCCGATAAGAGTGATTCACTCATAGAGGTTACGTTTCAATGTTAAACACGAAAAATTCTGTAGTTAAGCTTTACATGATCCAGGGGAGAAAGCACGAGTGGTTTCAGGAAGCAAACTTCAATGTTACCCGAGAGTACAGAGAGCTCTCCCTCAAATGTTTAACTTGACACTTCACATGCCAGAAAAATATCATGTACTGCAAGACTTACAATACGGTATTCACCTTTCATTGGCTGCGGTCGAACTGCCTTGGAATCGTACAGCACGTCTTTGAACATATGAATATTCTCTAAAAAAAAAAGACTGATGTTTACCATTAGTTTTCAAGAGAAAAATATAGCTTCGTAGTATTTACAGCCAGATAGCAAGGCCAGTAATTTTGGAATGTCTGTTACTATGACAAATTTTGATGGCCCATTCCCATTTTTGTGGTTGTCCGCACCAGTAACATCATACAGTAAAACCTCGTTACAAGAGACACCTGGCCTATAAGAGACACTTGAATGGAAGTGATTTGATTGGTTTTCCTATGTTTACCATGTTAGTAACATCGCATAAAAGAGACCTTGGTTACAAGAGACATGTTTCTTGGGTCCCTTGAGTGTCTCTTGTAACGAGCTTTTACTGTATATAGCAGCCAGAAATTTGTTGAATCTGACTTAAAATATATCTGAAACAAGTTGAGATAATGTAGAAAATGAGATGTAGTTGGTAATCAACTGCATGATTCTCTTGTTCCCTTGCGCAGGTACACAACGCGTCACCTCAACGACGAGACAACACCTCGGCACATCAAAGGTTTGCTAGCCTGACCTGAGCTGCGCTACGGTAGTCATTCCCGACCGGCGGTCGACCGGCCCACGCTGCGGTCAAACTGTCATTGGCGTCGACGACGACGACTTTCGGGCAACGACTTTCGTTTACCGACTGCACTCTGCAATGCTACCTTCTCCGGTTTGTGGCACCTGTGATTTTTTTTTTCTCCCCACATTACGAGACGAGCGCACATGTGCAAAAATGCATTGGACCACCCCTTTTCCTCTATTTGAGCCACTGGTCACATCTCCTCCTGACACCTCGCACCCGAATCTCGGTCGTTGAACTTCCGACGTATGTTTGTCCCGACGAGAGACCGTCTAATTCTGGGTCGCTTGGTGACTTTGCACTCGCGGTCTCTTGTCGGCATTAGCGGAAGTGCTGTGGTTTTTCTTGCGCCCCTTGGTGACGCTTCCGGCAAATCTCATCGCATGCGGTACACATGCCTGTTGCCTGGTCATCATCGTCGCCAAACAACTGCTGGCATTTGATTCGCCCGTATTTTGGCGGAAGGTGGGTGGGACAGGCTGTTACGGGTTTCGCATGTCAACGATCCTGCTTTTGCATCCCGAGATCCTCTTTTTGTTGCTCGCACTTGCACTGATGTACGTTTGCACGGCTGACCTGCAAGTTTTTGTGACGTCATGTGAACCGTCATCTTGCACCGTGAAGTGTGTTATGGCTTGTGTGATCGCTTTCTCTTTTAACCGATCGTGGGCTTTGACTGCGCATTGTTTGACTGCAGTGACAGTGTCATTTTGCTCTTTGACAGCCTTGTGTATGACTGTGTCATGCGAAGCGTAATTGTTGAACTTTTTTTGTAATCTTGATGGCTGTTTTGTGGCTTGCGCACAAAAGAAAAGCTAAAATGAAAGAATTTACGACAACACGACAGCCATTCCTACTATAAGAATTGCAATGCTATATAGACATTCGTTTTGTGGCATGCGACCAGATACAGCTAACCCCTGAAATACGCAGACATTTTTCCTTTTGCAGAAAGGGGGAAAATGGCGTACAGTATTGAGCGGAATAATTTCTTTGTACTCAGCCCTTTGATTAGGGTTTCTAAAAAGTACAGAATGTCTTTTGTAAAGGGAACAGAAACTGAGTGAGCGCTTCATCTTCATTGACGAGGCAAGTCTATCTGTGTGTGTTCTGACTGCCACAGTTTCTAATCCTCCCCCGAAAAAATCTGTACCCTGTGCTTTCCGAGTCCGCTGTCTTTTGTAGGCCGTGTGGCTTTGAAACAAATGTAGCTTAGTAGGCGATGGCCTTTAGCTTTGAAAGGTACCAAGGTGATGCTAGGGCGAGTATTGTCATCACGATTTTCATGTGTGATGAGACCAGCTTGCCGGTGAAGCAGGGTTAGTGCTTTTGAGATCAGGAAATGCTTCGCTGGTGGATGCGTGAAAGTAGGGCATTGAGAGAGTGTTAAACTCTGGTTCAGCCGTAAAGCTAGAAAATACTGCGTTGCATAGAAATTGCTTATCGTTGGAAATCTTCCAAGCTGTGACAGTTTGTTGCATCACTTAGAATTAAACCTAAAAGTGCGTGAAATGTTCGCATGAACAGAGGCAACGCTACATGCTTGCACACAGTTTAGACTATCTTCGGCACAAGAGTGTCAGCTCAGCTTTTGTGCTATGCAGAAAATTTGAAGAAAAAAAAAACAAGCATCAAAGGTTTTAGTTCTAGCAATGTCATGTTTATGTGTGACAGGTCGAAGATTAATAATTGTGGAATAACATTAAGCAGTCATGGAGCAGGATGGTTAATAGTGGTGAACATCATTTCGCAGTATTAAGGTTCTTCATTTCCAGTTTTATTGTCATCTTTGAAATTCCTGCGTGCTGAAAATAGGACATCTTGAAAGTTGTTAGTTGGGAAGAAATAGGGGTCCTTATTAACATCTTTCAGAACTTCTGGTTTTATTTACATTGACACGGACTAACTGTTCAAAAGCAGCATTCATTTACGCCATAATAAGTTTATGTGCAGGTAATTACACCAAAGAACTGGGAGCAGCTGAAAGTAGTGTTTTACTTTTTAGAGAGAATTCCCTTTCAGGCCACAGTCTCGCTTTATAGCCGTAAATATTTTTGTTCAATGCAAATTTTTGGCGAGAAATCGGGTCCAACTTGAATTATATAAATGTTGTTTCGTGGAAGTATCGAGCAGTGTTGTAGCTTTACCCTACAACAAAAGAACCCAAGTATTAAGCATTGCAAGCATAGGAATACAAGATAGGCATAATTCCTGATCCTAGGTCTACGTATACAATTCCAATGAAGCACAAAAAAACAGACAACTCTCGCAAGAGGGTGTTGAGAATTGAATGCAAGTTTTTCTTTTTACGAAGTAGGTGTCTTCCACCGAGTTTTAGCGACAAAGCTTACCACAAAGCGATGTACTGCCAAACCACTGTTTTGCGTCAAGGCGTTGTTCTTTTTGCCTGAACACTAGGCGTGGCTCGTCTGTCCTTTTGCGACAGGGCCGCTCTTGCTACCAGGGTTTCGCACTGACTAGAATTGTATTCAGAGGTGCTATTTTTGGAAGGATCTGCAAAGGCGAAAGAGGTTCGGTGAAATAGAACGGGGATGGAGCTTGTCTGAAGTGGATGTATGTTGTAAAGGGAAGGCACTACGGTAAATCACTGGCAATTGGAAGTGTGAAGCAGTCTGTGCGCATAACAACCTAGGCAACCCAGTGTCCTCTTGAGTCAGGCTCAGCTTGCAAGCTAGTTTAGAAAGCTTGCTTTTACTTTTCTTCTTGGGGCATTCAAAAGTCAAAAGTATTAAACATTCACGTTTACTGAATGAATGACCCTTAAGGCTAGGGCTGGTGGTCGGTTAAAAATTTTAATCCGATTAATCGGTGGGCTTTAATCGGTTAACTGATCAATTAATCAGTTGTGTTTGTTTAAGAGGAAAAATGATAAAAATAATGTTAGAATACTTATAAAGTATAATTTTATCACTATCCTCCTAGGCCTGTTCACAGCATTTTATAGTGGTTTGAGGGAAAAGAAAAGGAAAAGAAGTGCACTGGGTTATTATTGAGCGCGGCAGGGAGCTCACCTGCATACAACTCAGTGCAGGGGAAGGGGTGTAGAGGGGGAGTGGAATGATAGAGAAGAAAGAATAAAGATACGGCTAAGTCAGACTAGAACATCACAGACATCCCAGATTAGCTGAGCAGATCATCATCATGGCGCTGATGCGGGCGGGATGCTTACCAGCGAGTTCGTCACCCGCACTATTTCTAGAATCAGGAACATTGAAGCGCGCCGCAATTGCAAGAGGTGTCGATTAACCATGGTTTACTTACGCCCTAGCTGGTTTATAAAATGTTAAACCAGTGGGAGTGCCCGCTCACCGTTTTTTGTACTATGTACTATTGAGTAGCAATTTTCCCGCCTGTCTTGATGTCAGCTTGGGTTTTAATCACTTTCATCTCTGAACATACTTTCATCGTTTTTTTTGTTGTGAAGTAAAGCGGGTTATTTGAACACGAATGCAATTTCGAACACAATTTAACAATGACACCCTTGTTCCATTTCGCTCACGTGATTTCAGCCAATAACTGATTAAAAAATTAATCTCAACTAAAGCATTAAATCGATTAATCTGAAGGTTAATCAATCAATCGCCAACCCTTGATGTTACGTTCATCTCGAAAGTTAGAATGACTCAAGAAGATAGTGTTTGGCTTATCGAGATTGAAATATAGCATAATAAATTAGTGCTTAAGAGAGTTCATAGAGAAGCCACTCAGAAAGGCTTATACGTAAAAAAAAAAAAGCATTCGTTGCATGAATGGTCTTATTCATTAAAGCAGTGAAGTCAGGAGTCTTTACAAGCAGAAGTCTAGTTGCATTTTGTGACTTCGCATAGCTGCTTCAACTTGCCAATGATTTACGGTACGTGACTTGTGCGGAGTGTATCTTATCACCAGTATGTTGACACAAATCTACAAATTGTGCTATACTAATCTCATGCAAATGTATGTATGCTGCCTATCTGTGTGTGCTTTATCACTGACTCCATTCACACTAGCTGTGACTTGCTCTTGTCACTGTCTGTTTGAAGAAGCTGTTATTTCTTCAGCCACGGAAGAATGGCCACAGTAGGGTTTTAGCTTTGTACACTGATGTCAGTCTTTTCTCTGTTTTTCTAATACATTGAGAAGACGCTCGTTTTTTTTCCTCGGATGAGACATTCTGGTTACAAGAGGCCGAAAGCCGGTCTCCAAGTCATACATGTTCGAAATGTTGGTTTTCTTTTTCGGTGAATAGGGTGTCTTGCATCTTTGTGAAGGTCACCATTTCTATCTTCTTCACATATACAGTTTTTTCTTTTTCGTGTTTTTATTTATAAGATGCTAGTCATTCTGTCTTCTCGAAGTTTGTTTTGTCTGCACGCGTATATGCAACTCGCACAAGGTGGACCGTAATATAACGCTCGCAGGTGACGTGACGTGTCTGTCGTGTAACATATCGTGATGTCACATTTACACTGTCTCGCAAAATGTGCAGACTACCGCTGGTGCATTTTTTCGCTGCGAAGTTGCACTGTTGCACGTTTGGAGGTTGGTTCTGTCCTTAATTATCAGTCACAATTTTCTACAGTTTACCGAAACAAGTAACTTTGGGGAAAGGTCACGCGCGGGTTCGGCGTTTCAGCATCGAATGTTTACAAAGCCTGTGCTTCGTAATACAAAAAGCCTTCGTGCTTGTACGTTTAATTGCTAAACTACCCCAATTGCCTGCGATATGACAGACCATTTGGCTTGCATCTTGGCTCTCTACTTAAATGAACCTACGGAGGCATTAATATTGACAACAGGGCACATCTCGTCAACGTCTTGTCTAGTGAAGACCTTTCCTGTGGTACCGTCTGCCGGTTACCACAAGTGCGTCGTTTCTTTGTCACTAGCTGGCTGGTTGACCAGTGTTCATACGCACGTGTATTGTATGGACTTTGTATATGCATACTCAGCACTTTTTTTTTTTTTTTCTGTCGTGGACTTTTTGCCGAGTGATTTGAGTGACAAAGTGCTGACAGTGCTGCAATTTGCGAGTGTGTCTGTTGTGTTTGACGCAACTGTGTTGTCTTCGTTGCAAGCCTTGGCGCCGACGTCGCTGGATGCTCAATTTGTTACGTGCAGTCATCATTTGCACTGCGTTGTGTAGATAACAGCACAGCTCTCTTTACCTGCCTGTGTTTAGAACTTTACCAGGAGGTTGTAGCCGTTGGGCTTTCTCATGGCTTCTTGGTTGGTCTTTTTTATTTGATCCTCTCATTTTGATGAATGGCTTCATGTGTAGGCATTGCTTAAGTAGCAACGAAGCTATGTCTCATTGAGGCTCCACTTGAAAGCATTTTCAGAGTCTGAACCATTTGACACTTCTACGGGTTGGTTTTAATTGTCTTAGTTAGCAACGGAAAAACTCTGTTACCATAGAAGTTAAAGTAACGTCGTTTTATTTGTCTCAACACCAAAAATTTACTCAATTCTTACTTCTGCAAGTTCATGAAAAAACGTTTAGGAAACGAGGTTTAAGCTCTCGTGTTAAACTCATTTCATTCAACGAATTTTTGTAGTTTTGTGTAGTGTGAGTTATTGTAGGAATGCTTGTTACTTCTTTTTGTTTTTTAACTCTACCACAAGCAGTGATCACGGCTACTATTGCTAGCAACCAAACTCTGTTGAAATATAAGTTGTGGATAATGGTGTCAGTGCTTTCAGCGTATAAAACGCACTTTTCTTTTTGTGACAAAAAACTATTCGCAGTCTCCACACTTGTATTACCCTTCGCACAAGCTTAGACGGCATCACTATATATGGCGAACCATTTTGTTCTTTGCACTTGTCTTGCACAATCTTGTCTGGCGAACGTCCGCACTGTTTAGGGAATTCTAAGCACGACGTAATGAATGCTTTGACGCAACTGTATGTGTGTGTGTATTTCTAGGCCTACGTTGGCATAATGTTGATGACTACTTTCAAGTTTGTTCTGACGCATACTAACTTTTTCGCGCCGTTACGAATTTGTCTAGTTTGTGCGCACAGAGTTAACGTCTTGTGTCGATGGCGGTTGCATGCTCGCATTTAAAGATCTTTTTTGGATGAACTTCAGGTGGCACTTTGTGGCAGATGGCAAGACACAAATGCTGCCGTCTACTGTCGTATTTTCCGTTGTTTTTAATAAAGAGTATTGTTGTTTATACAAACCATGCATTGTTCGTGTTTGTTTACTGACAGCATGCTGTGCTATACAAGCTTTTTGTTCGAAATTGTAACCATTTAGATTGTTATCCCTTTGCGACATGCATTAGGATGTAGCCATCAGAAAAGTTTCAAACTGCATGTGTATGTTTTTGATAACCAAAATTTCACTTAGAAACCATAAACAACTCGACCTCATAAACAGTAATAAATTAGTGACTATCGTAATACCACCTATTAACACTTACTACTAATAAACCACTTCGTTCTACAACTGTTTCCTAACCATTGCTACAATAGAAAACACGTGCTTTAATAAACGTTTTAACTAGATAGAAAACGTAAAACCAAGAACACCTACTTGAAGCGCCCAGCATTCGGCGCCATCAGTAGGTGTTCTTGAATCCCACTTGAACCGCTCAGCCAGCATTCACAATTCCCGCCGTAGAGTGGGAAATGCCAATGCTGGCTGAGAGGTTCAAGTGGGGATGACGACGATTGTAACTCCCAAAATGCTCTTAAAATCCGTGTGTACAATTGTATATGCCGTGTTGCAAAGGGTTATGAAAGGCGAGTACTGCAGGCTCGCGATAATTCAAACTCTGATGATTCAAGCACATTTCAAAATTTTGGTTGGTCCGCTACGTTTTCAATGTAGCCACTTAATTCAAATTGCTCCATTGCATAAATTTGCTTCATTTATAATTTTTTCTTGTCCTTGTCAGAAAATATCTGCTGCATCTGCCGCTTCTAGCTGCACATTTGCATCCTTCAGTCACAAATAAAGCTTATTACCTGCATAATTCACGTGCTCCAGCAACCACAACTGTGCTGAGGAAAAAAGAAAAAAAATACCGCAGGCTTTAAGTTGAATAGCACCTCAGTATTGTGTACGAAGGTTGTATTTTTAAATATATGTGAATGTTGCATCACAACACTAGATGGTATGTTGCCCTGAGTCGTGTGTGAGAACTTCTGATAGTTGGAAATTTGGATAATTCAAACAAAATCCTGGGGTCCCTTCGAGCCTCAATTGTTACAAGTCTACAGTAAAAACTTTTCAGTGTCCTTTGTGGAAAACATTGCATACATTTTTAGAAGTAGTAAACTGAATCACAAATTTTGTTTATTTGCTATGGTGCTGGAAAGCAATGGTTGTTGGCTGTTGTCTACAAGAGAATCTGGAATTTACTTCCGTGCCACTTATATACCGTCATACCCGCTTCAAACCACACTGCATGGATTTTCAAGTGGCTGTAAATTGCCTAAAAGTATCACTTTAAACAGATGGCACTGCTTTGATGCGTTCCTACATCATAAGGTGCTGGATATTAAGAAAAGTTTTACATGTTTTTTGCATTATCTACTAAGTAGAGGTTCAAATCTATGTGTAAGTTCATTTCTTGGGGCCCTATTGTTGACTTTGGCAGATCGCCGCCACCTTTAAAAGCTTGTTCTCATTGGCCTTCAGTTCCATCCCGCCCTCTAAAATGTACTGAAAGGCCATACAGGGCTCTCTGAAATGTAACGTGTCCGAAGGTGTTAGTCAACATGTTTTAAGTGGTTCTGATTTCCTGAGGTCCTATGCTTGTTGGCAGGTCACCACCATCTTTCTAAAAGCTTGTTCTGATTGGCTTTCAGTATTTTCTCAACCTCCAGAATGTACTGAAAGCCCATACAGGGCACTTTTTCTGGAACGTGAGGTGTCCAAATGGTTTCGGAATATATGAAATCACCCATGCTCTAGGAAGCCCTAAGATACTTAATTGGCTGCGCTAACATTTGTCCCCATGAGCCCCTAAACATCGCCAGTTTGGGTGCAAATTGCCAAACCTGGCAACTCTGCCCAGGAAGAAACTATTCGAACATTCAATACATGTCATTCCCCTCTCCTCTCTTAGCCATGCTCCAAGCTATCTTCCCTATCAGGTTAGCGTGCTGTTCTGGTGAAATCCCAGCATTGAAATGCGTTTCAGTGCGAAATCATTACCTTAAACAAATTTTCCTCCTCGCGAAGAGAGCGCGAGGGGGAAAATAGGAGGAACGTACAGCGGGAGCATGACGAGGGAAGGGGACCTGGAGAGTACGGCGGAAGTGTGCGAAGGAAAGTGGAGAAACAGCATATACCGTAAAGTTTCGAAAGAACGCCCACACGAATTAAGTACAGAGATCTCAAATGCAAAATATGGGATGGGCGAACTTTCCGGTCAGGGGTAAAAACTACAAAAAAGTGGCCACGCTGCCAAACAAAACTGCAGAGATTTCAAGTAAAAATGTGAGATGGGGAGAACTTTCAGGTCAAGTGCGGAAAGGACAAATAAGTGACCGCATCAACACATGAATAGGTTCGCATTTATTTTGTTCACTCATCGGCGCTAAAGCCATCAATTTTAGGGGGTGGGCGATCTTTGGGGTCCTTTAGTAAATTGGATATTTCACCCGTAAAGATGGGCGGGCAATGTTTCGGGGGAGGGCGTTCTCTCGGAACTTTACGGTAGTTGTTAATACCCTCCCTGCTTGTTTTATCCCGGAGCCGACATCTTAACCACGGCTGTAACTATCGTTATGAGGAGTGGAGTTCTCCAGCACGCCGCGAAGGAGTTCTCCAGGTACATTTCCGAATAATCACGGTGGGGGCGTGCACAAATTTGTCAGTTCAATAGGGCGTTTCCGGATGAGCTGTTCATCGGCCCGTTACTGTTAGCGTTGTGCCTTGCCTTTGTTTTCAGGTTGCGCTCAAAATTCTCATTACGAAGTAGTGTAATCGTCAGCCAATTTTTCGCTCCACTTGCCCAGGACGTCGCATCTGACAGCGGCTTTCTGTTGCAGTGCAATTCGAAAAGGACAATTGATGCCTGCTGCTGACGTCCTTCAAGGAGGCTCAACTTGCCCTCCACCTAATTTCCTACTCTATTTAGGCCACCTAACATCCTTACCAGGAAGGGCTTAAGACTGAAGTGAAGCAGCTGAGGGCATGCCACCCTCCAATAACGTGTCTACCTTCCACCGTGGCTTACGGTAACATCACTGCCAAACTCTACGACGTTCCGAGTTCCAACAAAGTCTTTTCCCGAAGAGTGCCACCCAATCCATCGGAGACGAGGCATCGGAACAGCGCCGCCAATATCTCACTTGGAGCCGAGGTTAAACGTGGCTCTTTAATATTAACTAGTTCACAATTTTCAAATTTGCCCCTAGTGCCGAGCCGCCATCCTTGCCAGCACGTAACCACCAGAACCACACGCCGCTACGCTTTATTAAATGTATTTACATGATGTCGGGAAGCAGGGGCGCTCATGTCGCCATTTGTTCGGCTGCAGTGAAGCAAGCCAAACCATCATGTTTTCGCCGTCTGAGCGAGTCTCGTCTTTAACGCACTTTATGTGATCGGTACGTTCTGGCAATCACCTCTACGGTGATCTTGACTCAGCGCGTACACAGGCAAGCTGAAGAACCTGAAAAGTCGCGCTTAGGTTCGGCCCTGCGGTGGCGTTGACCCGCTCATGTTTCAACTGTTATTAAAAATGGGACATGCGCACTGCCTCCTCGCAAGAAGACTCCCAGTTCCGAATCACCATTGCGCGAGGTGGTCCGGTTCGTGATACCCGAACTTTTGAAAAGTTCTTACAAAAAATTTAGGAATTAAGCTCACACTAACGTGTAATACTTGAAGATAGCGTAGCTGTACGTGAACTTCACGACCTTTAGGAAGGTAGAAGTCCACGATTGCAGCCGATTTGCTTCTTATTCGCTGCCGCAACGACCTTTACTCCATCATTGTTGCTATAAGTGTGAGCTTCATTTTTTTTTTTGGAAGTGATAATCATAGGACATCACCTTTGAGGGGCATTAGCTATGACGTGTCTTTCTCATTCCGAGCAAGTGTTTCCACGATTACGGCAAACGCTGGAGGTTTTTTTTTTTTTTTTTTTTGGCCAATCCTGCAGGTATGCTTGGCTTGACAAACGTGCGCCGGGGACGCTGGGCGGTCGCCGCGAGGCACGCACACACGGGCGCTTGGCATTTTTTTCGGTTTTCTCCACAGCCGGGCGGTCGCCGCAATCTCAGCCAATTTCTCTAAGCGGGTATGCTTGGGTTGAGAAACGTTCACAGTGGACGCTGGGCGGTCGTCGCGAGGCTCGCACACACAAGCGCTAAGCATTTTCTTGGTTTTGTTAACTCCCGGGCTGTCGCCACGAGACCCGCGCTCGGGAATTTCTTGGTATTTTCAACTTCGGGCACGAAAAATTACGATTTGCTAGACAGCTTCGCTGTTTTAAAAAAAAAAAAATGAAACGTACGTATCGAGCGCGGCGCCTTGAAGTGGCAGGTGCACTGATTCTCAGTCTGGCACAAAGGAAGGCGCATTTATGGAAGCGCTCTTCGATCGGCTGGAAGTGCCGTATTCGCAAAGCGAATTCAACGGTGTCAAATTAGCTCTACGGAGCCTTTGTTCCGTTTTTTACGATTTCTCCTTGGTCGGCACCATTTGAACTTACAGACGGCTGGATTAACATTTCTATCTTTAGCCACAATTAAGTCTACGTATTTCCTCATGTGCGGTCCTTGTAGTCTGCGGAGAAGTTTGGTGGCACTTTAACGAGAAAGCGTAGTTTTTGGCGGCAGTTGGACCAACGCTAACTTGCACTGCGACCGCAGCATATGTGATAACTTTTGATTTTAATTGCAGAGCAGTGGCGTACGCCAAACATATTTTTCGGGGGGTTTTATACGCCACGGGTAAATTAAAAAAGAGAGAGCCTGCACCAAGACAATATCTTAGCCATTTTTCTGCTTTAATAAAGCCTCGGGGCTAGTTGTTTTTTAGCTTAACTACCTACTAAAAATACGACTGCACACAACGCTCTGAGGGACCATTTTTGTCAAGAAACTAACGCTGCGTTATTTTCGTGTTTACATTGTAATATTCAGCGATGCGGCGTTTGTATAGCATGGGAGAAAAGAACACCGGAAGGAGAGAGGAAATGCAGCACTCAAAAAATTTCGGGGGGTGTTCTGACCATAGGTCGGCTGCAGGCTCACACACCCCTCACCACTCATTTGAGTGAGTGGGAAGTGAGCCTCGTCATCGTTTTGGACTGGCGAGTGTGATGCGAGGGTCACCGTCTGTTGGCTATTCGTCACAGGAGCCGCCCGCTGTGATGGTAGTTACTGGCGGAATTGCTTTTAGCGTCGGAAATGTCGTCACTGAGCTTCTGCTATGGGGCACCCTAGATTTATTTCCTTGGAGGTGTGTTGATTTAAGAATGTGGTTTGGGGGGCCTTCTGACGCCGCAATGCGCTAATTAACTGTTCAGTTCCATGACTTATGGGGTTGGCTGCACCCCACTCGCGTGCGAAGGGAGACGACGAGTGGTGAGTGCGAGTGCGAGCTGAGTGCGATCGAGGGGTCACGGCGAATGGTGAGCGTGAGTGAGTGAGAGTGGTGAGCGCGAGTGAGTGAGAGTGGTGACAGCGAGCGGTGAGCGTGAGTGCGAGTGGTCACGGCGAGTGGTGAGCGTGAGCGCGAGTGTGTGCGGGGAGTGGAAGGCGCGTAGCCTTTGTAATACCTGTTAAAACACAACCGAATTGGTATTCACCAATTTAGATAAAAAGGAGTCCTATTCGTGTGCTCCAGTGATGCAAGGGCATTGTGCGCGCAAGGTAGTGTTTGTTGCAGCGGCCAGATTTCTGCATGTGGTCTCTACATTTTGTTTTCGTGACCTGCAAACCAATCTTTAACGTATCTTTGACGTACGACCACTTAATTCTGTCGTGTCCGGGTTACCCAGGAGGTGGTGTCGAACAATTTAGTCAAGCCGTGCGAAGGAGATCGCGCGCAATGGACGCTAAACTGCGCCTAAACAGGCCCAAAAAAACCGTCGCTAAAGCAGACGACAAAGCCGGGTCGCGCCGATGCGCCCGCCGGCGTGGGCACGCGGGGAACGCTGGGTAAATTTGCCGTGCCACCTACACTGTGCTCCTTGAGTGAAAAAAAAAAAAAAACTGCCCTTCCCTCCGCAGCCGTGTTGGGAGTTTCTTGTCCCGCACGCCACGAAAAAACCGTTGGCTGGTAGAGGTAGAAGGCTTTGCTTTAAAAATAAGTGGATACCACGCGTAGGTGGAAATTTGCGTAAAGCGAACTATGGGCGAGTGCGTCGAGAAGTGCGAGACGTAACGAGAAACGTTCAACGCCTCAATCTCCCTGGCAAACACCTGGTCAGTCGCACCCCTAGTTGGCGTGGCAGTGGAAAGCTTGACAGCTAAGACGATGCACGCCGTAGACACCTTCCACGAAAGCAGGTAACAATGGGTTCGACTATTTTCGAAAATCGACGTGAAATACTTTATCAAATCGTTAATAGCAAATTGTTAGTGTGTGGTGCCCGCAGTTAAGAACACCAAGAACTTCTGTGTCGGCTGGGCACGTGTACGCGGGGTACCTTGCGCCGCCCGCAGGGGTCGAGTGACTCGCATGCGCCGGATAAATAGGTGTAGGGGGTGTGCGGACCGACGAGCGGGACGGGGCTATGACAGTGACTGCTCTGCATATAACTCATGCATTTACTCGACGTCGCAGCGACGCGCCGTGTAAAAAAATGTCTGTCTGTCCGTCCTGGCACTATAAGTACTCCACTATACTCACCCTAAGGTGGGCCAGGCACCGTCGGCGCGACCTAAACTACCTATACCTATGAGCTACAACGAACACAAAACAATAATTTAAACCACCAGAAAGTAACGTAAGTCATGAAGATTATACTTCAATTTAAAAGTGAAAAAAAAAACATGAACAAGGAACCGTCTCAAACCCACCGTCCTTGGCATCAAGAAACTAAGACGGAACCAATACATACGCGCCGAAACAGATGACGGCGAAGCGGGTGGGGGGGGGGGGTTGGGGAGAGGACTGGGGCTTACTAAATGTTCGAATGTCGTCGCACGGCTGCTAACTCTGGCCATGGCTGCAGCGCTGATCTATAGTGCC